>CAOJBJ011758756.1:0-10799 GCA_948291685.1 Euphorbia celastroides | reverse complement strand
GAAACCACGCAAAACAATATTAAAAAACAAAAACAGATTCAACTTTATATGTACCTATAGTGCGATCTGGTGTTAGGACAGTCTTTGTGGACAACAAATCAGAGGGAAACTCAGCATCGCTAGACCCTGGAGTTAAGATAGATGATGAGAACCTCCTACAAGAGAAGGAAGCCACTACACCCTACATTATACCAGATGGATATGATATTGTTACAAACTCGCCAATACGATATCATATAGAAGAGACCAAATAAAATCAGATCATGCTTTGCTTGTTGAAATAGAAAACCCCAAACATTGTTAACATAAGGTGAAGAGTACCTTGATCAAACCAGACGATCCAGCGGAAAATAAGCAGTCCCGAGAAAATTGCCCACCTAAATCTGAAATAGCGAGTGTAAAAACATTTAAATGAAGGTCGAAATTTCCGAGCTACCGAATATTCTCACTAAGCAACTGCAGCTGACGAAGCGAGATCACAACAATTGCTTTACCTTGAGAAGACCGAAATGATCCATGAGCGAGACAAGGAGAACAGCAATGACCTTTATTTATGGACCCAACAGAACGTAAAAGCCTCCTTGAGACTGCTAGCGCCATATTCCTTCCAGGAAAACAGCGACAGCTTGCACCAATGAGGATGAAGAGAACTCACCAGCACTTCCGCAGTCCGGCGAAACTAAAACAGATTGAAGAATTGACGAGATGAACCAACTAAAAACGTCGGAGAGCAGAGCTCGTTGAAGGGGACGAGGGAACAGCAAAAACCCCAAATCGTGTTTAGTTTAGGGCTTCTCATTACGAAGCCCGGTTATAGTCTGGCCCAGCCCACGTACTTTAATCAATTTATGGAATTAACCAATTAAAAAACTTTTGTTAATTATTTCAGGCTTATTTTCATTACCCTTTGAGCATATATTTCTATTTTGATACACTTTTATAGAATAGTAATATTTTTTTTGGTTAATAGAATGAAATCTAAATGTGAATCAGAAGATGAACTTTAGCAATGTACAATAAACTTGGATCAGCATATGAAAATGAAAATTGAGCAGGAACAGCAACAGTTCCTGATTTCTGAATGGTACAGATCATCATTTCATCTCAAGCCAGCAAAAATAATTGAACTTTATCCTGTTGATAAACACATGCACTCTTTACATCTGGGAAACCGGTAAACACTCCTTGCAACAGGCCTTCGAAAAACATGTTTAGTTTGCCTAACCGCCTTCCTAACTCTCTGTTCAAAAATCTTCCATTCAATGGTGTTGTTCTTTGTAAAAATAGCCGCCAGCCTGCGCTTGTTGGGCCTTATTGTCGGCATTTTCCCACCCCCATAATATGTTCGGTACCCAGCAACCAAAGACGACAGCTGGCTACCAGAGTCTGTCATTGCAAATGCATCAGCAGCAGTGCAGGCTATGAAATCCAGCGCCGCCAGCTGCAGCAATAACCGATTTTGATAAATTTTACTGTCTCATAGCATAATAAATCGATCTAAAGGTTATTATATTTTCACCTGGGATGATAAGTTTGAGAAGGGTTCGAGTTCAGCAGCTGAAAGAACTTTCTCTTTTGTAACTAAGTTAGGATACAAACTGGTTAAAGCAGCTAGCCTCGATTCCCCCCCATATATGTTAGCCCCAGCTACATAAATGCGGGTCTCTCTGCTGAAACCGAGTGCTGAAAGGATCAAAACAGCTTCTTCAGGAGTCAAAGGGCACAGGCCTTCTGATCTTAGCTCTGCAGCCGAAGGAAGCCTGAAATAAAGTGACCCCAAATGCATAAGATACATGTATATTTTGCTATTAGAAGAGCAATAGAAGCATTTAGAGCATACTTCTTTGTCTTTGCAAGAAGTGCCAGAGCAGGGAAATGAATTTCACGGTATGCATCCAGCTGCTTTCTCTCTTGTTCACCTCCACCATATTCACATAAGGAGTGGGCCACCATGTCGATTTCAAACCTCAGATGAAGAGCAAGATATTTTGAAGCTTTCTTGGAATGGCCCTCATTTTCTTTCACAGCATAAGGGCCCACAAGAAAATTATCCATTGGCCCAGGATTGGGAGCGTTTTTACGTAGCCTTTGGAGGATTATTGCACCGGTTTGTTGAATTTTGGGGACAAATTGGAGTGCATGAAAGTTACACCTGCATCGAAGTCTCTAGATGAAGACTCGGTATTAGAAATAGCAAGGGTGTTGAGTGTTGGGACCAATATAAGCACAAATACAAACATGTACCTGCAACTGAAAAGGTATTGGATCGAATGCCAAACGATTGCCGAATCCAACGAAGTGTACTACTCTATTTTTCAGTATTATAGGGAGAATGTTTTTCAGGTAAAAACTTGGCTTGGACTCTTTTCTAATATCTTCATCCGTCACCTGCACAACATTTGAAACATGAATATATTACAGAACATAGTTGAACAAAAACGTTTCAACAAAGAAATGCTCAAAAGTGAACAAGCTATGAAACTTACAACACTACCAATTGCCTCCAAGTCTAGTGACTGTAGCTCCTCTGGAAGTTCCTTCACTAGCCGAATATCAGGAGTCAGGTAATTAATAAAATGCTCCTCCTGATAGATATTGCTGAATTGACTATCAAATATACCATTTTCACATAGTTAATTACTTCTGAATATAACAAATATTAGAAGCCAACTAATTTTTTGAAGAAAATGACATGAATTACAAGGAGGTCCTGGGGGTCAAGGGAATTCATTGCACCAATTAAAAGTAAATGAAATGCTACTATCCATGCCTATTCATTCTAAGTCCAATAATAAACAACAACATAAGCCAGAATATTGAGCGTACATTCAACTTTTGAAGTGGATGTCAAGAGAGTGACCGACTCTCAAAGCTTAAATTTTGTTTATCTCACAATACAGAGAGCATTTACTAGGGAAAAAAAGAAAGCAGAGAAGAAAGAAAAGGGAGGGAATTGTGTACCTTACATCTCTCCAGACACTACTGTACATAAATTTAGGGATAACAAGAGTTGAATTCAGTAGCCGGGCAAGCACCACAGCATTGCAAACCTGTTTAAACGAAAATAAGAAATGACTTCCATTGATGGAAGATCTTAAAAAGACCATTTATTTAAC
This sequence comes from Euphorbia celastroides, assembly GCA_948291685.1. NCBI lineage: Eukaryota > Viridiplantae > Streptophyta > Magnoliopsida > Malpighiales > Euphorbiaceae > Euphorbia > Euphorbia celastroides. Next base: position 7,683 of record CAOJBJ011758756.1, on the reverse strand, counting down.
TCTTCAGATGCAAAGAATATCAAGATCGGGCTAAATAACATAACTGGCGAAAGCTATAATTGATTGAAGGCATTACTTACAGCAACTCTCTGCTGGTTTATCCCACCATTAGCAGTGACCACAATGTAACCATTACTCCCCTCTGTCATAGCAATGGAGAAATTCATCACATAAAGATAATAAGATCCCTTTATATATGCAGAAACATAGTGAAAAATCCTAGTTACTTGTTCACTAACACTCATAAATGTTCACAATGATAAGGGGGAAAAGGAATAGAGAGACAGTGAGAGTCACCACTAGGTTTCCATTCACGTTTATCAGCACAAGGAATCCAAGCTGATGCTTGAACAAAGTGTTCCTGCCACAGGTCTTTCGGCTCACGTTTATTCTGTCAGATCACGTGATGATGCAGAAGCAATTAATTAAGACTCAAAGGAAGTAACAGTTGAATCTAAACATAACATTAAACTCACAATGGAGCATTTAAATACCTCAGCTAGGGCATGGGTAGCCAAAGCCAACATCCTTCCATAAGCACCTTTCTGTTGTCTCTTTTCTTTGCCAAACTTTTTCGAGACCTGCAGAAAGCCTATTAGTAACAAGCAGATTATTGCGAATGACCACAACTGAAAATAAAGCAATGTTTCACAACGCAAACATAATCTTATAGTTTGAAAACGAATGCTATCATAGTTCTGCATTGTTGCATCTCCATTTACTTTGATTCATGATTTAGCCATTAGAAACGGAACAATTGAGAATCAGTATCCAAGTTTGGACTCCCATTCCTTTATTGATTACATATTAGTTCTTTGGCTCAGAGATCTGGAATTCATCAAACAATAGCTAATTTATGACATATTTTGAACTGCTGACGTAATGCCAGAAACTCCAGCTCTGTGAAACGAGTTCGGATTCAGCATAAGGAAAAAGAGCTAGAATGCATACCTTAACGGGAACAGAACTAGACAAGGACGAATTGCGAGATTGATTCTTTTGGAGGCCAACGACCCGGTGATGTTGAAGGCTCAAAAGCATGAATGAATTAACCAAGAAAAACAAAAGCACCAATCCAGCCACAGCAATTAGTCCCTTCACCCTGCTCTTTTGATACCAAATCTTCCCTCCTTTTCTTTTCACCGACCTGTTGTACATTTGCCTCTGCTTCTGATCCAAGTAGTTTGACCTCCTTTCCCCATTTAGTAACCGAATCCGAGGCGAATGAACAGGCGAAGACTGGTGGCTCACACAAGGAGAGGCGGCAGACGACCCACTAGTCTCAAACCGATCAGTAACCATGAAATCTGGAATCCCGGATGGCTCTTGTTGAAGGCAATTGAATTCATTTTGGGAGGCCATGTGGGTTTGTTTTGTACTTGCAGAAATCAGCTGCTTTGGAGTTTGGACAAGTATAACGAAAGTAAAGTTCGCTCCAACTGAGTTGTCTGAAATCTCAACTCAAGGTCTCTGCTTTTTCTGATTGAAATTCGACAAAATTTTGGGCAAAGTTGTCTAGCAAATTAGTTTTTTAAAAAGAATCACGGTCGTTGTTTCTTTTATCTTTCATGTAAACTGCTAACCAAAACTGAAAGATCAAAGATTTATTCGAAACAATATTCTTAATCTTCAATTGATGAGATTGTCAATTCAATTACGAGAGAATTTTTTGGATGTCCAATTGCCAGAAAAAGTCAAACATATGTTAATTGGATTTCCCTCTCATCTTCGTTTTGTGGGAAAAGCAAGACTTTTTTAGGCAAGTACATTATAATTTTGATCTTTGACCTTCGATTCGTTATCAAGAATACTAATGCCTATGCTTTGTATCAAGTTGTTGGTGAATGATGAGTTAGGCCAAAGACATTACATTTATTTCTAGCTAGCCTGACTCATTTAATCCTTCGATAGTTTTTTCTTCTCGCATAACTATCATTAATAATTTCAACAATAGTTGGTGAAAGCCACAGTGCAAAACAGTATTGCCACGAATTTATTTAAGACGGTGGTATTCCATACACAGTTTACTGAACGTTTAACTTGCTAGAGTATAAACAGAAAATTCTTATTTTTCTGTAGTAAATCTTCAATCAAAGGACACCCGAAAATTTCTTGGATACCATTTACATATCAATATAACTTAAACAGTATAGCAAGAGCTCACAAAGGCTAATAATTACAAATTTTCCGATCGGGTTATCCCTTACTCTTCCTCTCTGCACACTTCACTCTTTCAATGATCATTTGCTAAGTTTGTATATTGAAATGGATGCTTCAGCTCCAATTCAAGAAGGTTTGAGGGACTCAAAATGATATGTCAAACGCATCATGCTCAGGAGTCTTCAGTGAAAATCCAAATTCGTCATTGGAGCGCCTTTTGACAACACTCGCCCTTTGCACTAACCTCACCAATGCTTGCACAACTTCTGACATTGGAGGGCGAAATTCGGGTTCCGGCTGTATATCCAGAATCCAAAATATTTGAAAGTTGCTCATTTTCAACAACGCAAAAATCCAGAAAACAGAAAGTTTACCTGAACACAGAGAGCAATTATGTCTGCAAAGCGGGAGAGAGACTTTGCAGGGTACATGCCATTCAAGGCAGGATCCACCATTTTAGCCAATGCATCGATATCATGCAGCTGCGGGGTAGCCCATCTCACAAGTGACTGCTCTGATCTCGGTCTTGAACTGTGGCATTAAAGGATAACATAATTGTAACCAACAATCACCAAACTGGAAAACTCTAACAAGTCCTAAACAAAGCATGGCAGATCACAGTCTATTACCTGTCTAAAGGCTTCCTACCAGTCAACAACTCCAACATCACCACACCAAAGCTGTACACATCACTTTTCACAGTATATACCCCAGACAAGGCGAATTCTGGAGCACTATAACCAAAGGAGCCAACCATCTGTGTTGAAACCTTCATTTGATGTACAACAGTGTTGCCAAATTAGATCACTGGCAGCATGACTAGTAGAGAAATCATCTAAGAAACTTTCTCCATATACAAGATTAACGCCTTGTCTTACCTGCCTCTCTGTGTTGGGGATGAGAGCAGCTAAACCACAATCCGACAAGTGAGGATTGAGTTCCCCATCAAGTAAAATGTTCGCTGATTTGAAATTTCTGTGCACAACAGCAGGCAAGCTGACTTCATGCAAGTACCTGATAGACAAGAAACAGTATAAGAACGAGGCAAGGTAGCAATTATCGGTTTGTGTATTTGTTCAACATACTCTAGAGCTCGAGCTGTGCCAAGTGCAACCCTAACACGAGCATTCCAAGATAAAGTCTTGCCACCATCCTCTGAAAAGTGAAGCATGTCATGCAGAGTACCATTTCCCACATATTCAAAAACCAAAAGGCGCTGCCCGTGCTCTGCACAGTATCCTGCCAATGATATAATGTTAGGGTGCCTCAAGCGAGACATGTTTGACAATGCTTCAAGAAAGTTATCTTCTTCCTGCAGCGAAAGAGCTGCATTTTCGATCTTCTTAACGGCCATTATCTGCATCGGCCCCACAAAAGTCAGTTAGTTCATTATAGCTGTGTGATTCTGAATGATTGAAAACAAGAGGAAGAGGTTTGCAGTTGTCATGGTACCTTTCCATTAGGAAACTCTCCTCTATAAACTCGTCCAAGCGAGCCTTCACCTACTAAATACTCTTGACTAAAGCTATTTGTTGCTACTTGCAGAGAAGCAACTGTGTATGATGTAGCAGTAATTGGAGACTTAATTCTCTTTACTGATCCAGAATTCCCTTGTAGCCTATCAACAACCGACTTTTCAGCAGGCGGGGGTTTCAGGTCTGTAACAGCAGCAAAACTTTTCACTCTTGGCTCTTGCACTGCTGTATTTACTGCAAATACAAAGCAGGATGTCAGCACCTAAATTAGCAGTCATATAAGTATATATGATCACAAGAGAAAACAAAAGAGAACTTACCATCATTTGTACCAGCAGAATGACTTCCATTGGATGCTGAGGCACCAGCATCTTTCGTTTTATTCATTCTAATGCAAGCAAAAATAAAGAGAAGTGCAACCAAAACCACAAAAGTTGAGCCAAGTGTAATGCCTACAATGGCCCCCACTGACAATCCCTTATCTGACTCAGATGACCGGTCATCAGAAATTGGGGGTGTATGTGCACCTGATCTGCGATTGCCTCGAGATTTACCAGGAGGTGGCGGAGTAAATGCTGGTGGAGGGGGAGCTGGTCCGTTGTCAAAAGAGTTCCTCTCATATCTGTTTTTTCAACAGCTAGGTGAATTGGTTTGACCAAATAAATAAATGGAAATGAGAACAATAACAGGTAAAACATAGAAGAAAAACTCACATAAAAGTTGGAAGTGAAATGAGCTCTCGAGGTATCCATCCACTAAAATGGTTGTTCGCTACATTTCTGTTAATTTTACAAGCTGACATGAGAAAAGATTGACAGAGAATACACTGAAGAAAGGTTAGTTAAAGGAACTTACAAAGTAGTCAGAGGCAAACCCGAAAGAACATCCAGAGAACCAGTCAGTTCATTGCTCTGAACATAGCTGCAACACATTAGAAATATCGCATGAACTTCAATCAAATGGCATCTATACATGCAATACAGTAATTATATCTTACATAGGCGATTTGTTTGACAATATAAGAAGCAACTCACAGCGAGGTAAGATTGGACAATGAACCAAAGGACCTAGGAAGATCTCCACTGAAGTTATTAAAAGAAAGATCCCTGTATCCACAAGCATGGTAACATAGAACAATAGCCCACGTCACTAGTTGTAAGAAAATAGAAAAGAAATTCATTTTCAAGTTTAAGATGCCTACAATGATCCCAGATTACAAAAATAAAATATTACACAAAAACTGGGTTCGAAAGTTTCTTAAGTTTTGACAACCAATCAGTGTCCTTGTCATAACTGTTACTATGAAACCAATGGCAAATGTTCTGGATAAAGATATCTTACAGGGTCGCAAGATGAGCAAGGTTTGCAAAAACATCTCCAATTGACTGGGAAAATGAATTATGGCTCACATTCCTAAAACAAAAGGCTGTTAGAGTCAAGAACTCCACAGCAGTAAGCAAAATTTATAACCGAAGCCACTCACAAGTAAGCGAGAGAAACCGTGGTAGAAAGGGAATATGGAAGATTTCCAGTAAAGTTATTTCTAGCAAGATTTCTGCATCATCCCACAAGTAAATCAATGTTAAACAGCCAAATTAACACCCCAACACATAAGGAAGAAAGGAACTTTTTATTACAGGCTAGTAATATTTGGCGGTAACTGATATGGGAGTGTATCGTGAATGTTGTTGTCACTCACATCACTGGCAAGGAAAAAGAAAAACTTATCAACACCTTGACTAACCAAGAAAAATAAATGAAGTTTATAATAAGATTTGGGATTCAATTAAACAATGCCTCACAGTGTTCTCAATGACGTTAAGTTGGAAAGCAAGTATCCCAGAGTACCGCTAAGTTGTAACCCAGAAATCTCACTGTCAAACAAGGGCAATGCACCCATCAGATATAACAAACAAACTGAATAACCAGGCATAAAGGAATTGAATTCTGTATATGATTCATACATGGAAACAACAGCTGGTCCCTCACAGGTAACCCCTTTCCATGACTCTGCACAAGGATCACCGCCATCACTTCCCCAATTGGTTAGCTGTGGTGGACTGTTCAATGAGGTGTACAGAACCTGCAGAGCTTGAACTGCAACACAAAATTATAGGCCATTACATAAAGTGGTGGTCATGAATTTCTTTAAAACTAGGTGCATTTCCTCAGAAACAAACAGAGATTCAAGAATCAAACTTTCACACAAAAGACAGAGAAATCTTGGATTTTTGGCTAGTTCTCTGCAGTAAACGGAAAAAGCCGGTAACTTTAAGCTCTGTAGTCACTATCAAGACCACAAGACAACCTAAATCTACAAATCGATCATGAAACTCGCAAGAGATTCAACGAAAGAGCAGAAAAAAGTAAAGGGAAAATGAAATACCATCAGAAGCATCAGTATTGCAATGAACAAGAAGCGGAAGAGCGAAGATCGAGGCGAGGAAAGCTAGCTGAACAAGCGGTGAACGAGCTAAAGAGAAAGAAGGACCAATGGCCATTGCAAAAGCGTGTTTGCTTCAATGCCTTCGATAGGGAGAAAGCATAGCACACAGTGAAGAATCCAGTACAGAAGTAGAGAAAATGAAATAGACGTTGAGATCAAAGGGAGTGGCAAGAAGCATTGCCATTAAAGAATCATAAAGAAACTTGCAAAGAGAGAGAATGAGAGAGATTCGAAGCTTAATGGAGAGAGAGAGATAGAGAGGCGGGCGAATAAGGTGTTGGCGATAAAAGGCAAAAACTTAAAAACGAAAATGGAAATGGAAAGAAAAGAAAATGTAAACAGAAGAAAATTTAATGGCCTTTGAAGAATGCAAGCCAATTCATGGAAGTTTACTTTTTTCAGGTAACTCTTTCCTTCCTTAGCTCGGATTCTCTACGTTTGATCTTTTTTCTCCACATCTGCACTTTATCTGCCACGTTTGACATGTCAGCATTCACAACTCATTGGTCGTTCATCTTTTTCTTTTTGTATTATATTTCATTATCACGAACTTTTGCAATTAGTTGAAGAAAGTCAACTCAAATCCGACTACCGTCAAGTTACTTCAGTTGCAATCTACTCAGGCTTTCCATCTATGAATTTTCTATTATAATAATGGCTCTTAATTATCGGTCATCTTTAACATTCATTTATTTGATAATAATTATTTTATTTGTAGATGGAGACTCTGTGCAGATCTCAAAATACTTTTCTGTATATTGTTAAGAGGTCTGAATGTCAAATTATTGTATAATTAATTTGGTTTTTCAATGAGAGAGTGGACTACTTTTTACATAATTGAAATATAATTTATGTCAATTTGATTAATTGTCTATCTAAGCAACTTCTTACAACGTAAGTATGGAAAAAACATTAGTATTACTTTTGAAATGGAGATAAATTGTATAAATGTGCAACTAACACAGGTTAGACGAGTATTATAAACATGAAATACATAAATGTGTCGACTGACGTTGATGGAATTCATTCAGCGGGGGGGTTTGGGACTTCAAAAGATTTCCACGTGAATATAGAAAAGGAAGGAAGGGCATCATAAAAAAAAAGATAAATGACAAAAATGTACGTATGTGAAGAAAAAGGAAGCTTTTTTTTTTGGAAAAACATTTTAATGGTATAAACGGCTTTTCATTTGTGGACGAGTAGGTAGGTGGGGCATAAATGATGAAGGGTATCCATTGGCTGCATTTCTTATTTTTCTCTCGTCACTTTGAAAGTTTACCGTAACGAATTTTTTTGAGCAAAATCGAGAAAACTCGTGATGTATTTAATGCTAAAACCCATAAGCGAATCCACGTTAATGGCATTGGGTTCCAATAGTTTTGGAGAAATTTAGTTTATCTTATTAATAAATGAAAATATGAAACCCATGAAAATAATATTGTGGACACCACTCATGAGAATTGACTTTCATTGAGTCATAAAATTCCGGCAATTTTTCACTAAAATTAGAAAAACATTTGAAGTTTCTATATTTCCTTCATTGTTTTGAATAACTTTTCATCTTAATTTCTGTAATTTTTTCTAGTTTTTACTTTAATGAAT
>CAOJBJ011758171.1:0-11099 GCA_948291685.1 Euphorbia celastroides | reverse complement strand
AATTACATTGATCAAAAGCTTTCTCTCTTTCTTGTTTCTTCTTACGAAGCAACTCTTTCGCTTCTCTGATTATTACTACTAGGCTTGAGAGGATAACCGCAAAGAAATTGGCGGGAAATTATGCAGAAAGTAAAATAAAAGAGAAAACTAAGCCAGCGGAATGCCTTTTACCGCCAAAAACGTGCAAGCTAGGTTTTAAATGGGCTATAGATTACGAGCTCATGGATTCTCCGCCCTTGTGGAAAAGGAGTTTGAGAGATTTTTTTTTTTTAGCTTGTTCGTGTGATTTCGAGATTAAATTTGCGATCTACATCTTAGATTACGGTCTCATTTCGAGAAAGTTTCAAAAATTTTATGAAAGTAGGCTGATATGTTATTTACTAATTTATATGTGCTATTTTTCTATTAGTGATTTAGTCGTTGAAGAAGTCATCACAGGTAGGGTTGTTTGTCATTGTGAGAAGAGCTTATGTCCCTGAAAATTGGTTTCGCAAACTCTTTGGCCTAATGCATACCCAGCCCCCTAAAACTTGGCACGTTCTATCTTTTGCCCCCCTAAACTTTCGTTCTATCCCGCCAACCCTCTGAACTTGGTAAAAACGTACCCAATAACCCCCTGACACTGTTAGCCAGGTTGAGAAGAGCTAAAGGGAGAAGAAAGACATAAAGGCAGGCATGAGGCTTTGCCATTGAGTCAGCGGCCGCCTGCCTGGTGGGGGCGGCTGCTCCGTTGTGGGTAAACGGGAAACCCGACTCTACGAACCCGAGGAAAGGCTGCACAGCAGTAGTAAGGGCGCTTCCAACCAGCTGCCGGATTTCTCCTCAAATCTGAAAATACCATTTTTATCTCAGATCTAAAAACCCCATTTTTCTTCATCGGCATATGTTTTGAACCAATCCCTCTGCTTCGAGGTTGCATTTTCGTCGGCGGTTTTGTAAAATCGACGGGAATCCGAACCGTGGTGGCGTGACTCTATTGAGTTTTTGACGGGAAAACGAATTTTGAATCAAATCTGAACCCCCTGTCGGCGCCAGAAAAACAAAGAATAAGGGAGAGAGAAGGTGGTGTTTCGAACCAAATCTGGCCGGGAAAAGAGGAGAGTGAGGTCGGAAAAACGAAGAAGAAGGGAGGGAGAAGAGCAAACCATCGGTTCTGGCCGGATTTTGGTAATATCATCGGATTTTTGACCGGAAAAATGAGACCGGCGAGTACTGGGTAGTGGATATTTAGGTATTTGGGTAGGGTTAATGGGTTTGGGTGAGTTTTTGTTGGGTCACGCGTCTGAGAGTATCAATTTGTGTGACTCGCTGCCATGTCAGTAATATGGGGCTATTGGGTACGTTTTTGCCAAGTTCAGGGAGTTGGCGGGACAGAACGAAAGTTTAAGGGGGTAAAAGATAGAACATGCCAAGTTTAGGGGGCTGGGCATGTATTAGGCGAAACTCTTTATGTAACATCATATTTTGAATTTGGCAACATGAGAAAACAATGTTATAACTCAAATATAGAATAAGCTTGGAGAGAATGATAAATTTGTAGAGAAAAATGAAACTTGCATATTTCTTAATCTTAAAAGCTTAAAAAAAACTTCGGATAATTTTAGGGTGGATTTCATCTATTTGTTCAATTTTAAAGGGTACACATTTTGGAGGATATTTGGTACATATTTTGGTAAAAGAAAATGGACAATTTTAGAAATACAAATTTTGGAGCCCGAGGATCAATGCAGGATATTTGGAAGATTTGGCGGGACACATGGCTAACCACTAAGTTCGATTTCTGCTACAGACTCGTTCACTTCTCTCTCAATTGCCACAATGCAAAATTCTTCTCACTTAATCTATTATACGTCATGAATTTATTCAAACATCTGTGGTCTTCAATTTTGATTTCATTTTAGATGATATCCATTTTATTTCAACATTTTGATGATCTGACTCTTATCGCTATCTGATGCACATATAATTGATAGCAATGGCTTGGTTCAGAGTTGGTTACAACGTAGCCAGAACCACAATCAGAAGGACCTTATCATGTAATGGATCGAACATTACCAGAATACAACGCCATGTGTCGAGCCAAACCGATAACTTCTTAGATGCTGCAAGCAATGTCTACTTAGAAGAGCTGCAAAGATCGTGGCAGGCCAATCCTTCCAGTGTCGATGAATCCTGGGACAATTTCTTCAGGAATTTCACAGGCCGGACCCAGACCGTTAAATCTGATGGAATTTCAGGCCAAACGATCACTGAAAGCATGCGGTTGGTACTGCTGGTTAGGGCTTATCAGGTTAACGGCCATTTGAAAGCAAATCTGGATCCTTTACGCCTGGAACCAAGACAATATCCCGATTCAATGGATCCTGCGACTCACGGCTTTACAGAAGCCGATCTCGATCGCGAATTCTACATCGGAGTGTGGAATACCTCTGGATTTTTATCTGACAATCGCCCGGTAATGACTCTCAGGTCTATTATCACAAGACTCGAACAAACCTATTGTGGAAATGTTGGATACGAGTATATGCACATTCAAGATAGAGAGAAGTGCAATTGGCTCAGAAACAAAATCGAAACTCGGACCCCAACGACCTACAGTGATGAAAGGCGCCAGCTTTTGCTTGACAGGTTGACCTGGAGCACTGAATTTGAAAACTTTTTGGCTACTAAAATGAGAGCAGCCAAGAGATTTGGGCTCGAAGGCGGGGAAACTCTAATCCCTGGAATGAAGGAGATGTTCGATCGAGCCTCAGATCTTGGGGTAGAGAACATAGTTGTTGGAATGCGTCATAGGGGAAGATTAAATGTCCTTGGCAACGTTTTTCGAAAACCGTTGGCTCAGATTTTCAGCGAATTTGACAAGAACGTGAAATTTCTCGATGAGGTTGGGCTTTATACAGGCACCGGTGATGTAAAATACCATTTAGGAACATCATATGATAGACCGACAAGAGCTGGGAAGCGAATTCATTTGTCTCTAGTTGCAAACCCGAGCCATCTAGAAGCGGTAGACCCGATTGTTCTAGGCAAAACCTGAGCAAAACAGTATTACCAGGATGATTTTGAGAGGACTAAGAACATGGCGGTTTTGATCCACGGAGATGGAAGTTTTGCAGGGCAAGGTGTAGTCTATGAGACTCTTCATTTAAGTGCGCTTCCTAACTACACAACAGGCGGGACTATACACATTGTAGTGAATAACCAAGTGGCCTTTACCACAGACCCGAAACACGGGAGATCTTCACAGTACTGCACAGATGTGGCGATTGCTTTAAATGTGCCGATATTTCATGTGAATGGCGATGATGTGGAGGCGGTGGCCCACGTGTGTGAGCTGGCAGCCGAGTGGCGCCAGATTTTCCATTGTGATGTTGTGGTTGATATTATTTGTTATAGGCGTTTCGGGCATAATGAGGTTGATGAGCCGTTCTTCACTCAGCCAAAAATGTACAAGGTTATTCAAAATCATCCGTCATCTCTTAGACTATACGAAGAGAAGCTTCTGGAATCCGGGGTGGTAGGGAGAGAAAACATTGATGTGATACACAAAAAGGTGAATAGGATACTAAATGAGGAGTACTCGAACAGCAAGGACTATACTCCGAAAACAAGAGACTGGCTTTCGTCTCATTGGTCGGGTTTCAAGTCACCAGAACAGCTTTCTCGGATTAGAAACACAGGGTAATACTAATGCTACATTCTTAATTGATTCAAACTCTCTTGTTGTGTTCTTTGATGAAAATCCGATGTTGGACAGGGTGAAACCGGAAGTGCTTAAGCAAGTTGGGAAAGCAATCACAGTGCTGCCTGATGATCTGAAGGCTCATAAGCAAGTGAAAAAGATATATTCAGAAAGGGCACAAATGATTGAGACAGAGGAGGGGATTGATTGGGCACTAGCCGAAGCACTGGCTTTTGGAACATTGCTAGCCGAAGGAAACCATGTTAGGCTGAGTGGTCAGGATGTTCAACGAGGCACATTTAGCCATCGACACGCTATAGTTCATGACCAGGAGTCAGGTGAGAAGTATTGTCCTCTGGACCACATAATGCCGGACCAGAAACGAGAGATGTTTACTGTCAGCAACAGGTGAAAGAGATTGTTAGCTCTCTAATTGTTTTTTAGAAAGGTTTATAGTGTCTTACAATTGGTTTTCTTTGATGTATGCAGCTCTCTTTCGGAGTTTGGTGTACTTGGATTTGAACTGGGATACTCCATGGAAAACCCGAATGCATTGGTAATGTGGGAGGCTCAATTCGGGGATTTTGCCAACGGGGCACAAGTAATGTTTGATCAGTTCATGAGTGGTGGGGAGTCAAAATGGCTTCGTCAAAGCGGACTTGTTGTTCTGCTTCCTCATGGTTATGATGGCCAAGGTCCCGAGCATTCAAGTGCTCGCCTAGAGCGTTTCCTTCAGGTACAAATCCTTTTGTTTCTCTTAATTTCAGGATTTGTTGTGAGAGTAATAGTTGTAAATTTTCATGGCAGATGAGTGATAGTGACCCCTATGTTGTACCCGAAATGGAGCCATCGCTTCGTAAGCAAATCCAAGAATGCAATTGGCAGGTTGTAAATGTGACTACTCCAGCCAATTACTTCCATGTTTTACGACGCCAGGTGAGTCTATCGATACCTTTCCAAGTTTCAGTACAGTTTCAGGATTTTTCCTAATTTGTGATGCTTGAAATAGATACACAGGGATTTTCGCAAGCCTTTGGTAGTAATGTCGCCAAAAAATCTGCTTCGTCACAAGTCTTGCAAATCGAATCTATCGGAATTCGATGATGTGAAAGGCCATCCTGGTTTTGACAAACAAGGCACCCGATTCAAGCGGCTCATAAAGGACCACAAGTTTCTCTCTGATCATGAGGAGAGCATCAGGAGGCTAATTCTCTGCTCCGGAAAGGTATAACTCCTAAAACGACTTTTCACGCTATTCCTGTCCTTCCAATTTAACATCTTGACTTAATCAGGTTTATTACGAGCTTGACGAAGAGCGAAACAAGATCAATGCAGAGGACATTGCAATATGCAGGGTGGAGCAGCTTTGCCCATTTCCATATGACCTTGTCCAAAGAGAATTGAAGCGTTATCCAAGTAAGTCATTGATTAGTTGCATTGAAGTTGACCTCTTATAGCCTTTGACCCTTAAAATGCTTCCAAAAACTTGCAAAAAGTGCATCAATTTGTCCGTAAAGGTCGCTTGACATTTTTTGGTTGGTTTTGACTTGTAATTATCCCAATTTTTTTCCTCCAAACAGAAGCTAACACGTCGCATTGAAAGGGTAGACTGATGCACTTTTTTTCAAGTTTAAGAAGGAATGGAAATCATTTCAAAAAATCGAGACAACTGTAGAAGCTAGTGATGCATTTAGCCTTTAAGTTAAGTGTTGGTTGTCCAGATGCAGAGATCGTGTGGTGCCAGGAAGAGCCAATGAACATGGGAGCATACAACTACATGGCGCCTCGACTGTACACTGCAATGAAAGATATGGGAAGAGGGTCTTTCGGGGACATCAAATATGTTGGTCGAGCTCCTTCTGCATCAACTGCCACTGGCTTTTATTCAGCTCACAAAAATGAGCAAGCTGAGATTGTTCAGCTCGCCTTGCAACCGTCGCCAATCAATAATATTTTCTAAATGCGCACTTGTGCATTTGTTAGTTTTAATGTTCCAGTTTCTCTGTATCAATGTATTTATGCGAGTTTTGGAAATGACATAGCTCAGTTCATCTCTATATTTGAGAATTTCTTCCCAATAGTTTGTCGGATCTTCGATGGCTTCTCTAACATTAGCAATCGGTTGTACAACAAATGAAATAGATAGCTTCTCTAAACTTACATAAACATATTTGGCGAACTATTGGACTAAAGCAGGAAGCTGAACAATAATACCATTACAGAACCAAGTTTCATCCCTAATTCATCGACCTCGAAGAATTATTGGTTCAATCTTAACAAAATGGAAGCAAAGCAGTTGCTTAAAGACAGGAGATTCTGGTTCGCTTCTTTCCTCATCACTTGGGCGGCTGCTCTTCAGGTATCAATTTGCATATATATGTTCTTTAATTGGTTTGTCGATTCATTTGGCAATTGTTTCTGATCTTCAATTTTTGTTATTTGGTGTTGAAGGGGCACATGATGTGGTTACAGAGGCAGGACGCCTTCAAGGAGAAGTTCGGGACACTCCAGGATAGCGACAATCAAAATCACAACAATTCCCTAGAGTGATCAATTCAGACTGACCTAGAATGTTGTGTTCTTGATTAATTTTGAATTACATGTTCTTCTGCTAGTTAATCTCATTGTTGCCAAGTTCAATAGATACCGATACAGATATACATGATGATTTTGTAAATTTTGGAGAGTCTATGCTTTTATAGATGTATGATGCAACGAATCAAATAATGGGAAATATATCATTGTGCTGAAATAGGAAGAGTTATTGTATTGTTTGTTCATTTGCATGTCTAATCATATATACTCATTGAGGTAAATTTCGATTATTCAAATTGTTTCATCTGATTGTGCTGATTTGGCTTGGATGCTGTTACTTCTATTCATCGGTGCAAACTAATGATAACCTTTTGTTTGAACTTGTTACGTATATCTTAGAAGGTTCTCAGGTTCTAGTTATGACTGCTTGTGAGATGTGAAACTTCATAGCTAAATCAGTTAAGTTGCATTGAGAAGGAAGAGCATATAAGTTAAGCTAGATAGAGTCTAGATTCCAATGGTAAGTGAAAAACCTTAATACTGAAGAGAAAACTGAAAGTGGGCTTCACTGTCTGATCAACCTCTCTCTGTTTAACATCACTCAAACGAAAAATATTAGTACTTGATAGTAATTTGTTATGATCTGCTTTATGTGCACTTCTATCTCCCTCCAAAGTAAGGGTTCAAGAGTAGTTGGCACTTGGCACTAATATTGTTTTGCCCATGGAATATAAGCAACTCTGTTGATCCATTTAACCAAATGACTACTTCCATAATTGCAGAGTTGTTCGAAAACTAAAATATATTTACCGGAAACTTGACTGTAGAGACTAAATATGTGATTAGCTGATTTATCACGACAATGCATATTTCTGTACTAATTAATTGAGAGGTATAAATTGTTTTAAAAAATTATTGCATCACGGTGCGTTGCATTTCTTCCGAGTCATGTTTTGATGTAAATCATTGTTGTTGTGGAAAAGAGCAAAATGTAGAGATTGGTCTAACAGTTCCTGACAATTTTGATGTGTGATTTTGAAGAGTTTTCCTTTCTCCTTGCTTTCCATGTCGTGTTTTAGTCATACTTTGCTTCTCCTTGAACTTTTTTTCTAGAGAAGTTTGTGTTGAAATCATACTTAGTGTTCTTTATCAGTTGGTTTGTGTAATCTGCCTTAGTCTATTGAAACGTATATTTAGGTTTTCCTGAGAATCGTTGCAGATTCAGTTCCTATATAGTTTTCCGGAGAACTACTGTATCTTGCAGAACTAAGCTCACATTTCTGTTAACATGGGTTTAAATGCTTAGATTTGAAAGGGTATTAGACAGTATTGCAAGTGTTTGGAAGTCAATGGATAACTTCAGGAATTTATGGGTTCAGAGTTTCTTATGCTATTTAAATAAGTCGGTGATGCACTTTTTAAGTATGTTTGTAGGCATGAGAATGTTATGAGATGTGAGCGAAAGCTATCTGTATCGAACAACTGAATTTTTCCAGATTAGCTGCTGCTTGTTTCTTTTGTGCAATAGCCACTTATTCAATTTATCCTCTTCATATTATGTTGTTCTTAATTGCGAGCTTGTGGAAAAGAGAATGTAGGTTCAAAGGTAGATCTCCCGAAAGAAATAGTATTTAGTAACTATCAGCTCTTAGGTGTTTACTAGTTTCAGTGGATTTGTTATTTGGAATTTCAGGATATTCATATTCCTGCGTTTGAATAAATCTCATATCTGCACCTTTTGTTTTCCTTCTGTATACAGATTGATGGAGAAAAGAAAAGATCGAAAGCCGCTATCCTTTATGTACTAAACTTAGGTTCAATGTACACATTTTTATCGATAAAACTTTAGCATCAATAACTGTTACATTTTGTTTCAAATTAAGCTTGTAGTTTTACTGAAATGTCCAACATTTGTGTGCTACCTTGGTTACAAGAACCACACGAACCAACAGAAAAGGGCCCTACTTCAATTATACTAGAAAAAAAGTGTATAACTAGTACACAATAAGGTTTTGCTGCTCTTTTATGGTGTAACAGCGTCTCAAAGTTGTGCAAAAGGTTCAATTTTGCATTCAAATAGCACCAAATTACTCTTGATGCTGAACATCAGGCACAAAACTAGTCTCATTTTTGTATTGACTGGTCCACTCTATTGAGTCTGTTCTGATGCAAGTTGAACCAAATTTACACCCTTTGAACCGGGTTTTTTCAACCGGGACCGGTCCTGGGGACCCTTCTCCCATCCAAAGGTCCAAATTTGTTGTAGCATTATTTAATTATTTTACTATCTCAATGAAATATTGAACAAATAATACACAGCCTTTGAATTGATTTTGGGTCCCAAGGACCCTGTCCCAATAATAAATTCCCCTTTGAACCACTATTCTATACCTGAAAAATAGATTTTATTTTTACATTTTAAGAA
Source organism: Euphorbia celastroides (assembly GCA_948291685.1). NCBI lineage: Eukaryota > Viridiplantae > Streptophyta > Magnoliopsida > Malpighiales > Euphorbiaceae > Euphorbia > Euphorbia celastroides. The sequence continues at coordinate 2,457 of CAOJBJ011758171.1, read as the reverse complement.
CTTTTGCATACATGGGGATGACAAAAAAAACTAAACTATATTTTCCTGAAAACTAAACTGTATGTAATTTGGTCTAGTAGGACAGAGTAAAGATTGTTTCATCTTATTATAGATTCATATTGGTTTTCTATCTTTGGATTTCTTTTTTCTGTTCTGGCATAGATTAATAGTTGAAGTCAAGAAAAAGAGGGCTTGTGACAATTAGTAGTTGCATGATGTAGGCAAAAGGTAGATAGAGATTGCAGCCTATTAATATTTTTGAATTTAATTTTTGTGTACTGAAGAAGAGTCCCTTTTGTGAAAAAAAGAAGGCCAAACCCAACCTGCAAACTTCCAAATTCCGACTTTTTCTTGCATTTATATATTTTGTTTATTTTTTTATTACCTATGCTCTTCTAGAATTCGAATTTGCTACATTTATTCAATATTTTTATGTACTTTTCAACTTGCCCCTTTTTTATATTACTGATTGTCTTAAGGGGTATTCGCTAATGCAATATATTCACTACTACCCTACTATGGTCAAAACCACCCATATACATATGGTTCTAAAAATGAGTAACTGTCTATGTGGTGAGTGGTCTGACAACATGTAATTGATGTATTGAGTTTAAGTATGGTGAATGCGTAATTTATTTATGCGAGAGATTCAACTACCTCGGTCAAATAATATAATCAAATTTTAATGTAGTTGACACAAAACTCCGAATAAAAAGATAAGTCTGTTTTGCGAATTTCAGTTGGACCCAATTGAGTTAGGAATGAACTTTCAGTCATAAATCTGTACCCCACTTTTCATGAAAAAGGTATCAACTCTAAACATTTTAAGATATATATTGAATTGTATGCATTTGTAATTGTATGGAGTATGGACTAATATATCAATAATATCTAGATGTTATTGAATTTGACTTTGAATTATTAATTTGATTTTTTGTTTTGATATTGCGTAAAAGTGTAGTCTTTAAATGATATTGTCAAATAGTCTTTACTCTTTAGTCTTTGTAAGTAGTTCAATTGATGTCATCAACTCTTAATTTCCTTCCATCTAGTTTTGGTTTTCTAGAATGTTAATAAGATAAACCATGTTTATAACTTGCTAATTAAGAAGAAACAGATTATAGATTTTAAAGTATAGATATGGAGTAATCTTTTGCTGTTTTCTTTTGTCGGTTAAATGGCCAACTAAAACTAGACGGAGGGAATACGATTACATTACTAACATCTCGGTTGAACCTGTAGCGACCTCGCCCCGGTGATAACCGAGGGGGCGCTACTTGATACGACGAGACGAGACAATACACACTCACTTCCCACACGATCCCTTTATTGAATTCCCAAATATACCCTTTTCAAAATTTCAACACTTTCAATAATCCACATCCACATTTCAATATAAATTTTCTCTTTCAATATACATTTCAAATCCACACTACTTTCAATTTCAAATTCACAATTCAATACCCAAAACCACATTCAAGTTCCAATTTACAAACACAATTTCTAAATACAAGTCATCCATAATGACTTGAAATAACCTTTCCATTTATAAACATCATCATTTACAATTCCAAAAGGTTTCAATATTTACATCCCCTTTTGTACTTATACAAAATACAAATATTTATACAAAGTACATTTACACAAAATACCCTCACACTATTACATGCCACTATTAATATACCAAAACTATATTATACATATACAAAAAAATCAACCTTGAGGAGATCCTCCTTGGCGCAGCTACTCCAATCTTGGTCCTCTAATCTACCGGGTCCTCAACACCTACTTGTAGACAAAAGACTACACGCTAAGCAATTGAATTGTTTAGTGGAGTACTAAAGATGCCACCACTTTTGCAAAACCGATTTCATAAAAATTCATATGCATTTAATAAAATCGAGTTCACAAAACCATGCACCACAATTCAAAACTCCATTTGTTTATCAAGACAAAAGCACACATTCGAAATCAGCCAACGTTTCTCATTTATAGCCCATAGATAAGAAAGTAGCACATAGGCACTGATATTAATGGTACGGGGGCATGCACTCATGCAGCGGAGTAAAACTCCCAATATCAGTAAAGTTCGGAGCCAAGCTCCCAATTTCCACCACTTGGAGCCAAGCTCCCATCAACCAACACATAATTCGGCACACATGCCACAATAATCATTTTGGACTAATCTCCCAAAATGGAGCACTCATGCTCCGGTAGCTCTATATAGCATCCCGTTATTTGTACGGTACCATACTCCCCCTTTATTGGCGCCAATCTACCCAAAAACCCCAAGCTCTACTTGAATACTATGGGCATTAATCATTTATTATCAAAATACATTCTCAAAACACATTTCATCAATTCAAACCACACTTCACCTTCACACTCCCACAAAACCACATTTACCACATGTTCAAAACAGGGCAGCATCATAATCTGCCATTCTCACCAATTTCC
>CAOJBJ011756779.1:0-16423 GCA_948291685.1 Euphorbia celastroides | reverse complement strand
CCTACAACTGTCATCTACTCCTCAAAAAACGGATGGGATGGTACGTTTATCTATTTGTGATATTCTGGTTTGATTACTAATATTAGACTATTTATCCTTGCCATGCATGTGTGCTCTCTGCTTTCCCTTTTCAGAATCTTTACGCCTTCTCTCGTTAAATGACAACAAATACTTGCGGTACTTTAAAGGTCATCATGACAGGTTGGATTTTTTTGTCTATTCTGAAGTTTGATTTCACTATTTCCTGAAAGCTCATATTGGAGAGATGTAAGAACTGTAACATTTCTTGAATTTTGTTAACAGGGTGGTCTCTTTAAGCTTGTGTTCTCGTAAAGAATGCTTCATCTCTGGTTCTCTTGATCGAACTGTTCTTCTTTGGGATCAACGAGCTGAGAAGTGTCAGGTTGATATCTTGATATGTGCACTCTTCTTATGAATCAAGTTATTCATGATGTGAATCTTTTGCTGACCTGTGATCTGTGTAATAGGGTCTTTTACGTGTACAAGGAAGGCCTGCTACAGCATATGATGATCAGGGGCTAGTATTTGCAGTTGCCTTTGGAGGATATATAAGAATGTTTGACTCTCGCAAATATGAAAAGGTCAGAATTCTGGCATAAGGATTTGGGTTGGTTATACTAATCTGTTTCATTTCTTACAACTTTTTTCCATGAAATTCAAGTCTTTATAGGGCCCGTTTGAGATTTTTTCTGTTGGAGGAGATGTTTCTGATGCGAATGTTGTAAAGTTTAGCAATGACGGGAGACTTATGCTCCTCACTACTACAAATGGTCATATTCATGTGCTTGATTCGTTCCGTGGAACACTTGTAAGTCCCATCACTTAAAAGCAATCATTTAAAATTCACTTGTTCCACTTTTGTAGATTTCTTATCTGTGTCTTGAGTACCTCTTTTGACATGGTTTTGAATTTTGCTGCAATAGTTATCAACATACAATGTGAAACCAGTTTCAACCGACTCAACGTTAGAGGCGTCTTTTAGCCCGGAAGGGATGTTTGTTGTATCAGGTATTGCTTGAGATGTCATTATTTTGCCTGGTTTGGGAATTATGCTGCTGCTTATCATTTTTGGCATGTGGTAACCTGTTGGAGGCTCTTATACTTTGATCCTTGGTTTTGGTATTGAAGTGGAAGCCATTAACTCCAATTTGACTTTCTGCTAAACCCAAAACTATGTTGTTTTTTATACGATCTTACGTCTTCTGAAATCTTTTTCTTGGGCTCTGATATTTACAGGTTCTGGTGATGGTCGTGTCCATGCTTGGAATGTAAGAAGTGGCCAAGAAGTATGGAAGCTTTCTTTTTGTTTCTCATGCATCCCCCATCATTGTAGTAATTCCTGCTTGCACTTAACTTAGATTTGCATAACCCCAATTGTTGATGGTATATATGGCAAGCTTTAAGATAGATTGCACTGGAGACTAGCAACCGTTTAAAAACCAAAGGCCTGCAACTACAGTAGTCTTTGTGAGATGAGATCATGCAAGGTCATAATTTCTTGGTAGACTGCAAAGCCACTGAACATATGTCAGGTGAAGTGTTGAACTTGGGAAAAAATTAATACCCCCATGATGCATGATCATAATTTTGACTTAAGAGTATAGGGTTAGGATGTGAACTCACTAGTAACTATTGAATGCATCCAAACAAATAGATTCTTATTATGTTACTTTACTCATGAAACGAAGCTCTGAGCTTAGCAACAAAGCCTTGGTGTAGTAGTCATCGATTCCAGACAGCAAAATTGTCAAATATTTTCTGCTGTCGCTGTTTCTTTTCGACCTTATATAGCAAAAACTTGTCTCACTGTAGCTCTGAAATAGTGCGTTCAGTGATCGTGTCGGTACTGTTAGTTAAAATTCTTTCATGCCAAGGCCCTAACTCTATAGGATTAACCACGGTGGACTTTGGACCTTAATCTATCTAGGGTTAGATAAGTACTTATCTTGCTCTAGATTGACGTCCAAAGTTAACCACTGTTAATCCTGTAAAGTAAGGGCATTGGTTTATAGGCTATCTTTGTTATTTCTGGCTATTTGGTAAACTTGATTGTTCTTTGTGATATGTGCAGGTTACAAGTTGGATGACTTATGAAACAGAACCTCATGTTATAAAATGGGCACCAGGAAGTCTGATGTTTGCAACCGGGTCTTCCGAATTGTCATTTTGGATTCCAGACCTGTCGAAGTTATCAGCTTATGTTGGGGGGAAATAGAAGTCGCTTCCATTTCGGAGCTTCTGAGCTTTAAGTGCAGGGATGGTTTCTGTTTCAAATGAATGACTGATGGCACATTATATCATATGTTCTGGCCGTTGACTGTCATATGTAGTATATATATGCTCTTCACTCCAGTTCAATTTGTCAATCTTATTTGATAGAATTGCCCTCAAGTCAACTATGTACATGCACTTTAGTTGTCGAAGAGCTACTTGGTTTAGATCTACATGACCTTTCCATGGTATGGTTAAGTAGTAGGCTGAAGTAGGAGTTATTTTGTTGAGCTGGATTGAGCTTAGACTTGTCATTTAAAAACAGGGGCAAGCCGGCAAACAAGTAGTAAGACTTGTTGATAATGCCCCTTGTCTACAGGCTTCCATTCTCCAGCTGATTGTAAAATAGAACTCAAGCTGTTATGCATATTAACATCAATGCTTACAGAGTTACATCGAAAAGGTCAAATTCCATCATACGTGATTGAGGCGAAAACTTTCTGATGGGTTTCCTACATCCAAACTGAATTCTTTGTAGTGAAAGAATCTCTTTCTAGTTGCCATGAAACAATTAGGAGATTTTTAAGAAAGTGTGGGGTTCTGCTTCTAGTGTGCAAAATGGAATGGTTGAGGTTTTATGAGTCCGTGATTAAATAAATGGTGCAGGGATAAGTATAACGTTATTCAAAGGCTCATTGACTCATCCAGTTGTATTTGTAAAGCAAACCATTTTGAAAAGAACATGCCCATGAAAATGCAATAGAAAACAGAATAGGCAATGGATGAAGACGATGCATATTTTGACCATTAGATTCATATCTTAATCTCTGTTGTGAAGGTGACAAATTACCATATTTTTGCTTCATGATTCCTGTTCTGCCTTTTTGTTTTGTGTGCTTAAACCGAAGATTGAATTAATCCATCCTGTATCTCTTACTGCTATTCCTATTGATCGAGCATTACCATTGATATCCTCCATATCCCCACCCGTATTCCCAATCACCAACAAACGCGTCTCTAAGGACAGGCGGAAACGGCCAAATCCCAGGTTTATAGATTTCTTACAGACAGAGAAGCTTCATTTAGCAAAGGAGGATCCATAAAAGCGTGGGAAGAACTAAAGACTGGAATTACTGTGTTAGAAATTAAAGAGAGAAGGAAGAAGAGGTATAGATACAACTTAAACTTCTGACAGTCAATTAGAGTTAAAAGAGCAATTGCAGAGAAATAGAATGATGGAATATATAAGGTGAAGGGATCCAAAAACCGACCAAATGTTGAAGAGACTAAAAACAGAGAAGTAGAGAAGAGATTAAGATAGGCTGCAGATGGGAAAATAAGAGAAGGAACAAGAACCAGTGGAGTTCATCGCAAGCGAGCTCTCTAATTTGTACCAGAAACAGAACACCAGAATCCGAGAAGTCATATAACCACACACTGGAATTCAAACATGCAACAGAACAGCAGACAGGATATGCCAATACATTTTCAAACACTCAATCGACACAAGTTCAACTGCTTAAACATGTAACAGAAATTCAATAGAATTTGATTCTCAAAGCTCTACACGTTTCAAATGAAATTGATACATATACTCTCAAACATTGTACGAGTACAGTTATTGCAAACAATCGCAGGTAGCTACAATACCACAGCTCTCACACCTTAAAAAAAGTATGAATCTACAAACAAACAAACAATGAAAAATCTTATACTCTGTACCCGCATGGCTGTAAAACCCACTTCAACTTCCATGTATCCTAACATTACATGTATCTGTTTCTCCAAAGAAAAAGGAACCTTGCAATCTAAAGGCGCAGTAATGGTTTGCCACAACTCACAGTCACTTGATCACACATGGGACAACTGACTCAGAACTTAGAATAGCTGATTCCTCAGAAAATTCAGCATATATAGAAATGGAAAACTCAAAGAAACACTAACATTGCTGAAGTGATTATAAAACCTTGCAACATAGGAATGAATTTGAATTCTTGTAAGCTTTTTTCCTTTCTGCTCAACAATCACCTAAACCTCCTGTTGTTACCATATCCTCGCCTACCAAAAGTTGAATTACGAGGCTCTGAGCGGGAAAAATCATTTCTAATTCCTCTTTCATCAATCATACCCTCCCTTCTTATTGGCTGCCTCCTCGAATGAGGCTCAGACTTTGGAGAAGTTAACCTCTTTGCATTGTTTGCATCATATGCTAATGGTTCAATGCCTTGCAAATCGGGGGCTGAAACGAAGCCTAAAGGCCTTTTTGCTTCATCCATTTTTCTAAATGTAATGGATATCCTGAGAAAATTGAAATGTTGAAGAAAATCATTACTGAATCATGGAAACGAGTAAATGAGTAGTTGCAACAGAACAATGAAAATAGAGCTTTAAACTATACCTCTTTTGTGGAACTGAAGGCACACAATGCTTAGATACATCAGCAGCATTTCCTTTTATTACAAGAACAGACCTGGTACAATCAAATGTTAATTATTAATTAGGTTCCACAGCAAAAAGGATAACGTATTAAGCATAAAATAAACAACCAGTCCATGTCTCCGACTAGCGAAAGATTCACAATAACAAAAATGAAGATGAAAATTAACCATGACATATATACTGTAGATACTTACCCAACAGGCAAAGGAATAGCAATTGGCCCATCGAATTCACCGGGACCCAAAATCTTCAAGTTCGATCCAAATACGATGTTGCACTCACTGACAAATGAGACGGTGCAAAAAGGTCGAACAAAGTCGTGATTGTCAATGTGTGGAGGTATGCAGTCCCCTTCATCATAAATGTTGACAATGCAACTATCAGGCACACAAGTAGGGGGAAGCACATGCCATTTGACAAGCCTCCTAATGATCACCTTGAAGAGATCGGGTATAGGATCCACCAGTTCATTTTGGAGGATTCCAGGAGGGTTGCCATTTTTGTCCTGCCATTAGAAAAGCAGAAAAGAGTTTAAATGTTGTTGAATTGGTGTTTAAACCATGAATATAAATCCTGTTTTCAAGAATATACACCAAATTGAAGTGTTAGCTTCAAAAAAACTAACATATGTAAGGCAATGTAGTGATGTACAATGACATTGTGTACACAACGAAACATGTTTGATGCCAACATACAAAACAACCACAACCAAGTCTTAAACTCACACTAGGTGAGGTTGCTAGATGGATCTGCTAATGCTTTGAAGCGCTATTCGATGCCATGTACTCATCAATGTCAAACAACTAATCTTCTAGAACGGTTCCCCCCTCCATGTAATCTTAGGTCTTCGTACCACATGTGCATACAACCTAAACCGAGCTTATCTGAACATATTTTCAACAGGCATCACCCCGATGCACCCATTTCTAATATGATCCTGTGACATATTGAAGGAAGTATAAACAAAGAAAGCAGGCAGTAGGTTCACAAGTGACAGTTATTTTAGTTATTCAGTTGTTGGATGTACTGTGACGAGTGACTACAGCAAGACAACAAGAAGATGAAAGAACAAAGATTATGGCCATATCCACACCAACTCCTCATTGGATAGAATAAGTGCACAAATCCTATGAAGGTTAAAGTTATCAACAAGATCATCTGTCAAATGTTGTTACTTCTCAGTCTGAAGGAAATTTTAGCTACTTGAAAGGGTACTGTACTACGAATGAAAGACCTAAATTGGGGGGCAGGACCAATTGAAAGAGAAGATTATACAGGATTTCCATGACTCACCAATGGGACGACACTTGAGAACCAAAGCTACAGCAGCAAGAATACAACACTACTTCTATTGGCACACTTACAAAGGCAAGTGACAGATTGGATAGCAAAGTCTGATTCATGTTTGAGGTGTAAATCTGAGCATTGCCTCATCCCTGGCCTAATACAGCCCCTCCCAGCCCGGAAATTGCTTGGTAAGACATCTCGATAGTAGGGGTAGATAAATTCACACAGTATGGCCACTTAATCACCCATATTCAGCTGCAACAGTAGCCAAACTATTCGTTGATCACATACTCAGGTTTCATGGCAAGCCACATACTCTAATTTTAGACAGGGATAATATCTTTACAAGGACGTTTTGGCCGGAGGTGATGAAAATGATGGGAACTCAAAATCTGTTCAGTAGTGCCTATCACCCTAAAACAGATGGCCAAGCTGAAAAATTGAATAGATGCTCGGGAAACTACTTAAGACGGTGGTCGAATGGCTTCCATTAGCTGAATATTGGTATAAAACGCATATCACAGCTCTATCAACATGTCACCATTCCAAGCATTGTATGGGATGAAACCCAATCTATCAGTATTGCCTGGCCCCCCACAACAGTTGTAGCAGTTGGGGAGAAGCGTTCACACTAAGAGAAGAGATGAATTAGACTTTGATATCCTAGGCAGAAAACCGGATGAAGTAGATGGCAGATAGAAAAAGAAGTGACAAGAAGTTTGCAGTGGGAGATTGGGAATTCCTGAAGATTCGACCCCACACTCGGCAGTCTCTAGCAATAAGAGGCAACAATGAATTATCTACTAGGTTCTATGGACCTTATCAAGTAGAAGCTACGATAGGAAAGGCGGCCTATGAGCTCAAACTACCAGCAACGGTTCACCCCATTTTCCATGTGTCATTATTGAAGAGGCAGCATTCAACACAAACCCTCCAATAACCTCCCTACAACCACTCATCCATTTAAGCATCCTAGGATCAAATAAATTCTGGGGCTAATGCATTGCGTGCTTGGTCAAGCACACAATATTTGCAAATAAGAAAACGCTAAAAAGTTAGAAAGTCATGTCCTTATCATTAGAAAGTAACAATAAAACACAGAATTCTCCTTTTACTAGATTTCACTTTCCTATTACTTAGATTCCCATTATATGTTGCTTTTCTATGCTTGATACAATATTATAAAAAGTTAGAAAGTCAAAGTTCAAATCTCCTATCATGTAGCTATCAGATTAGAAGATTCAACTTCCTCCAGACTCCCTCAACAAATGAGAGAAAGATCATGGAATAAAAAAAAATTTACCAACCGCAATGCATTGAGATGAAGCCCAATCTCCTAGAAATCAGAGATACCCTCTCTTCCCAGAGAACAGAGCCTACGAAGTTTTTCACTATCTCTTAACTCTTTCACCTTCCAACCAATTTTACCTCCAGCACACTAACCCTAGTAGAACAATTACTATTAGAAATAACAAAAACTATGCCTCAACTAATTATGATAACTGTCACCACTTTCCTTGATTGCATTCAATTTAACTTTGATATTAGGCTAAATGCATTTAGAGTTGGCATCATATAGAAGAACCCAATTATACCCCCAAAATTTCCATTCAACTGGGTGAATGAGAACTCTAGATGTAGATATCACCAACAATGAGATCGCTAAATAATGTCAATGGAGCATGGTAGTGAAATTAACTGCTCTATGATACTATCCAAAGAGTATGTTTAGCCATGGTTGACGAATTAACAATCAAATCATTTCTTAGTAGAAACTCATTCACAGATAATCTATTTGATCCATCCTAATATGACGAGTAGCCTAATATGCATGGTTGACGAATTAACAGATAATCTATTTGATCCATCCTTGTGGTTTCATGTAAGAGTCTAAAGCACTCAATCATATGACCTAGATTTCATTCAAAGTAGAATAGTGGGTCTTTACATGCATTTTATTTTAAGCAAGTCACCAATATCGACAACAATGTTATAGCTTACCACTGCATAATTATAACAGCAACCAAATTGGATAGTTACACGTCCTTTTCCTCTCATCCACTTTGTTGGGGCGGAAAATGTTTTCTCTGTGACAAAGTTCCAGATAATTTCATAATCGATTAATATGAGAGGAGTATATAAACTGACAAGAGTCAATTATCCATTAAAATTTCAAGAAAGACATTTTTTTAAGCTGGAACCAATAACATGCATGCATCATGCCAAGCCTTTTATTAATATCAGACTGTTTTCAGGTTACACTGATGCAGAAAAACAATATGTTTGAAGCACAAACACGTTATGCAAACAAAACTGCTACCGCAGATATGGTGACACAACCTTTATCTTTCCCCAATTCCCTCCAAGAATGCACATTGGAATCAATATTTAGAAACTATGTCACCTAAGGTTTTCAAATTATGTCACTTTCTAATTTCCTTCACATGATGATACTATGCATGCTAAATATGGAAATTACGTGGAAAAACAGATCTTCCAACTAGTAACCAATAAAGAAACTAAAAGCAGAATATAAATATTTTAGTCAAGTAAAGGTACAAGGCGACAAACCTTTCAGTTCTCCATTTTTCCCCATCTGCTCAAGTTCATGCACAAAATTAACTATTCTCTTCTGCTCTACAGCACTGAAAACACCAGTGTGAAGTTCAAGCCCCTCAAGAATATTCACGATCTTTCCTTTGAACCTCTCTAAGCAAATAAAATCATTCTTCCTCTTCACACTCATGAACCGAAAGTGTTCCCTTTGTTCCCTCGTCAACTTAGGCTTCTCAACAATCTTTGATATCTTCATCTCACCAGTTGAAGCACTTAGACTAACTATACGTTTGTCCAACTCATTTTGTTCCTCCTCCTCAAGCTCGTCTTCTAGTGCCATGTCAGCCCAAGACATTCGATGGCTAGGAGTATCAATCAAAGGAGATTCGCCACGTATTCTACTTGTAGAAGGTTCTGAAACATGATCAGACCACCCATTTGATTTATCTTTCCAACTACCCAAAGAATACGCGTCATCTGCATCTGTTTCCCGATCCACATCTCCATCTTTACAAATTCCAGCAGAATTGTTGTCGCAATTATCCTCACAACAATTCTCTTGTGGATCAACATGTGACGGCTTCGTTTCAGCATCAACTCCTTTAAAATAATTCCCAGGTAAGAAACAACCAAAACTTTCTAGTTGCTTAAACAACAACAATAAAACTCGACGCAATCAACGTTCGATCAATAATTGCCACTAAAACCCGGACAAAATTAACACTAGCAAACACAAAGGGAAAGGCGGCTACAATAAATAACAGATTAAAAACAAGTACTTTCAAAAAAGGAAACATCTCGGATAAAACAGAAAACAAAACACAAGATTATCAAGAACAGATGCAATTAGTCACAGAAAATTTGACAAACAAGAAAGAAGCGAACAAAAGTACCAGATTCAAGAGAGCGGATACGATGAGAGAGAATTTGAGAGCAGCGGTGGCAGAGATCTCTGGAAAGAAAGGGGAGCCAATTGGTGAGAAATTCCGATGCAATGGGAAGATCGGAGGGCTGGTACTGAAGGAGAAAAGGATCGCCGGTCGCCGGAAGTGGGAGGAGATCGGCCATGGCAGGTGGAGAATCGTAGGTTAAGAATGGCCAGAAAAGAAGAAGCAGAGGATTAATGGGGTAGTTTTGAATAGTACGAATTTTGTGACTATAAAGCTAACGGGTCAAGGGGGGGTTTCCTAACTCGGATCAACTCGGTTCTTTCGCACAATAGTAGATCTTACGCAATATATCAAATTAATGGAAGGTATAAATATAATATAATTAATGCAAAGCTAGCTAAAATATTTGGCAATAAATGCATATTCTATCATAAAAATTAAGAAAAGTATTTGATTTATTAAAAATACCATAAAAATTGAGCAATCGTGATGTTTAAGTTTATATATAGAATTTTGAATAGTTTAAAGTTTAAACACAAATTTATGTTTAAAGAAATCTTGTATCATTATTTACTTTTTAAAAAAATTACCTCATATTAGATTAAATTAAATTAAAAAAGAATTTTCAATTCATATGGAATGTGATTTGAAAGTAAAATCATAATCACTAAACTGCTACTTCAAGTAAACAATATGACATGTCGTGGTTCATAAAAAATTTATTTAATTGTTAGTTATAATAATTTCTTTTGTCTGTGAACGAGTTAGTTTATTTTATTTACAAATAAAAGTAACAATTCGAAGTTTATATGTTAAATAAATTATTCACTATATTAAAAATAATATTGAATATGTCATTAATTACTACACAATAATATTCAATAATGTTAAAATAAAAAATCATAAATTTAAATAGTGTTAAAAATTATAATAAAGATGATAATTGTCAAAAATTTTACAAACAAAAATATAACTGATTGAAATTGCAATTGGCAGAAAGGAAAGATATTTAACAGTGTTTATTTTTCTGTTTTAGCCAATTTCCGACTACATTTAGCAACTCAGTAAAAAAACAGACCCGACCCAATTCGTTGGAAACCCGATCCAACTGCTCATCTTCTACTCAGCACCCCAAAACCCTAAAATCAGTTCTCTCAACAGGTTTGATATCTACTGATTCCGGCAGCTACAATGACCAGCTGCTTTCTCGACTATGAAACTCTTTCTTCCACCTCCATTCGCCCCCATATCTCACCCTCTTTGCCCATCCCTCCAAACCGACCGCTTTTGCCTTTTCTTCCGCTAAAATTAAGGGCTTCTCTTCTTTGAACCTCCCTCCCCGCCGCAATCGCCACTCCACGCGCCGCCGCAGCGCGGTTTCCATCCGCTGCCAGCAAGGGCACTCCCAACTCGCCGAAACTCGGAAAACGGAGGGACGTGAAGAAAATTCTGATACTCGGCGCTGGGCCGATCGTGATTGGCCAGTCGTGCCAGTTTGATTACTCGGGGACTCAAGCTTGCAAAGCGTTGAAAGAGGAAGGATACGATGTGATCGGGGCTTTGGAGAAGTACAACGTTGAATTGATCGGAGCTAAGCTCGACGCCATTAAAAAGGCTGAAGACAGAGAGCTATTTAAGGAAGCCATGAAGAACATTGGCCTGAAAACGCCGCCCTCGGGGATTTGAAATACCCTCGATGAGTGTATTGAAATTGCTAATGAAATTGGGGAGTTTCCGCTGATTATTAGGCCTGCGTTTACATTGGGGGGAACTGGAGGAGGAATTGCTTACAACAAGGAGGAATTCGAGGTGATTTGCAAGGCTGGGCTGGCTGCGAGTGTGACTTCTCAAGTTTTGGTGGAGAAATCGCTGTTGGGATGGAAAGAGTATCTGTTGGTTGTGATCATTTGTTCGATTGAGAATATTGATACAATGGGGGTGCATACAGGGGACTCCATTACTGTGGCTCCAGCACAAACACTTGCTGATAAGGAGTACCAGAGGTTGAGGGATTATTCAATTAAGATTATAAGAGAGATTGGTGTTGAATGTGGAGGGTCAAATGTGCAGTTTACTGTTAATCCTGTGGATGGTGAAGTTATGGTGATTGAGATGAACCCGAGAGTGAGTAGGTCTTCAGCTTTGGCTTCCAAGGCTACAGGGTTTCCTATAGCGAAAATGGCTGCTAAGTTGTCGGTTGGGTATTCTTTGGATCAGATTCTGAATGATATTACTAAGAAGACTCCTGCTAGTTTTGAGCCTTCTATAGACCATGTCGTGACCAAGGTAAGTACTTAGTGGTAAAGATTCTATTTTTGTTTTGGTGGCATCATTTTTTTATTGATTGAGTGAGGATTTTTGGCTTCTTTTATCATATTTGCTCACGAATTTCAAATTCGTCGATTCTAGTTGCGAATTATGCTTATTTGCTTTCTCAGTGGAGGTTTGGTCCTATTGCTGTTTAAATACTGCCACTACTTGATTGTATCCTAATTATGTGTGGATTTATTGCATGTTTGTTGTAAGCATTTGTTTGCTCTTCCATGTATAAAATGAGTTTTTTAGTTAGGCAAATTTCTGGTATGAGCAATTTGTACTGTGCTTTGTATTTTGAATGGCTATGTTTGGCTACAATTGTATTTATCAACTATTTATGGGTTTGGGAGCTTGTATAAATTTCATTTCCTTTTTTACTTTGCATCTGTAATAGTAGCACTCAATAGTCATCATCAATTTGCTATCTGAATAATTCTCGTTATGATTCATTTCTCAACTAGCGGTTTCCGGGGAAACCAATATCTCATAATATATTGTGGTTGTTTGATATTTCATTTTTTTTTTGGCAGATCCCTCGATTTGCCTTTGAGAAATTCCCTGGTTCTCAGCCGATCCTGACCACTCAGATGAAATCCGTCGGTGATGTCATGGCAATTGGCAGGACATTCCAAGAATCTTTTCAGAAAGCAGTCAGATCAATGGAGTTAGGTTACTCGGGATGGGGTTGTGGTAAAACTAAGGAACTTGACTGGGATTGGGACCAATTGAAGTACGCTATTCGGGTTCCAAACCCAGATCGGATTCATGCTGTTTATGCTGCAATGAAAAAGGGGATGAAAGTTGATGAAATTCATGATCTAAGTTTGATTGACAAATGGTTTCTCACTCAGCTGAAAGACTTAGTCGATGTGGAACAATATCTTATGGCCCGAACCTTGTCTGATTTGACCAAGGAGGACTTTCATGAGGTCAAAGAGCGAGGTTTCAGTGACAAGCAGATAGCATTTGCCACTAAGTCAACCGAGAAGGAAGTTCGTTCAAAATGACTTTCACTAGGGGTTGCCCCAGCATATAAGAGGGTCGACACCTGTGCTGCTGAATTTGAGCCCAATACTCCTTATATGTTCTCCTCCTATGATTTTGAGTGTGAATTGGGTCCCACTAATAGGAAGAAAGTTTTGATTTTGGGTGGAGGGCCCAATCGTATAGTGCAAGGAATTGAGTTTGATTACTGTTGTTGTCATACCTCTTTTGCACTCCAGGTTCGTGAACAATTTTCCTAGGATCCGTTAAAAACCTGCTAATTTTATCGTGTTAAAGATGTTAACAATTGCTTACACTATGGAAAGTGTGGGTAACATATTTGTGTTTAAGTATTTAGTGGCATTGAAGGTTAGCTCTTAGATCATTTGTCAAATAGTCACAGCCTATAATGAAATTAGTACTTATTAGAGAGATAAACGTTTTTTTGTAAGAGTGCAATTTCTCAGCTTTCTATGTGAATCTAATCGATGAAATAAATTTTAAATGAACTGATTGAAAGGCTTTGATATTGTGTAACTATATTTATTTTGGTCATACCATTTTTCTTAACTGCATTCTTACTTTCTTCACAGAGTGCTGGATATGAAACAATAATGATGAACTCAAACCCAGAAACAGTATCTACAGATTATGACACAAGCGACAGGCTCTACTTTGAACCCTTGACAGTCGAAGATGTAGCAAACGTGATTGATTTGGAGCGTCCAGATGGCATTATTATGCATTTTGGAGGTCAAACGCCCTTGAAACTAGCCCTGCCTATCAAGCAGTATCTAGACGACACAAGCCTGTTTCTGCCAGAGGGGATGGCCTTGTCCAAATCTGGGGCACATCTCCAGATTCCATTGATGCTGCTGAGGACAGAGAAAGATTCAACGCCATCCTCAACGAGCTAAACATTCAGCAACCAAAAGGAGGGATTGCCAAAAGTGATAGTGATGCCCTCAGAATTGCAGCAGAAATCGGTTACCCTGTAGTTGTCCGCCCTTCCTATGTTCTACGTGGTCGGGCCATGGAAATTGTGTATGATGATGACAAGCTAGTGAGATATCTCGAGACTGCAGTGGAGGTGGACCCCGAAAGACCTGTACTGATCGATAAATATCTCTCAGATGCTGTGGAAATTGACATTGATGCCCTTGCGGATTTTAATGGTAATGTTGTGATTGGTGGAATAATGGAACACATCGAGCAAGCCGGCGTACATTCCGGGGATTCAGCCTGCATTATCCCCACACAAACTATTGCCTCTTCTTGCTTGGAAACAATTCGGTCTTGGACTATAAAGTTAGCAAAGAGTCTCAAGGTTTGTGGGCTCATGAACTGTCAGTGTGCTATCACTACATCTGGGGAGGTTTTTTTACTCGAGGCAAATCTCCGTGCTTCTCGAACTGTCCCATTTGTGTCAAAGGCAATTGGGCATCCCTTGGCTAAATATGCAGCCCTTGTTATGTCTGGCTTATCACTCAGTGATATAGGCTTCACAAAAGAGGTGATCCCCTCTCATGTGGCGGTTAAAGAGGTGGTTCTTCCATTTGGGCGGTTCCAGGGCTGTGATGTCGTCTTAGGGCCCAAAATGAAAAGCACCGGCGAGGGAATGGGAATCGATTTCGTGTCCTCAATTGCATTTGCAAAGTCCCAAATCGCCACCGGACAAGAGCTACCCCTTTCAGGGACCGTGTTCATGAGCTTGAACGACTTAACAAAACCTCATCTCGAACAACTCTCGAAGGCGTTTTTGGAACTCAGGTTTAAAATCGTTGCAACCTCGGGAACTGCACATTTTCTTGAATTGAAAGGTATACCGGTAGAACAGGTGCTGAAGATGCATGAAGGAAGGCCACATGCCGGTGATATGCTTGCCAATGGAGACATCCAATTGGTTGTGATCACAAGCTCGGGTGATTCTCTAGATCAGATTGACGGTCGACAATTGAGGAGAATGGCTCTTGCATATAAAGTTCCCATAATCACAACGGTTGCTGGTGCGTTGGCAACTGCAGAGGCGATCAAGAGCTTGAAAATTTCGAGTATTCAGATGACGGCTCTTCAGGATTTTTTTGACGTTGAAGTAAAGGACGGGAGCGGTAAAAGTTTGCAGTCGGCTTCCTCTCTATGATTTTGGCTGCATTGGAGGTGAGGGTTTATGTATCTTTGCTTTAGTTCGAATTTTCCCCTTCGAAAACCGAGTTGGTTTGATGTTGTTTTGGATTATATGTGTTGTTTTCTTGTATGGTTTTATTAAGTTATTGTTGTCTCCTGTACTTTTGTTATTTGTTAGTTGATAGATAGTGAACATGGAGTATGTAATGCTAGAAGTTTGAAATAATCGAATTAGATTTGATATAGATGAATAAAAATCGAGTATTGTGCTTCACTTGATTAAGCCCAGATTAGCTGTTTCGGGTGCATTTTAGCATTGATGTAGGCTATATAGGTGTTTTTTACAGCAGATATTGCAAAAGTTTATCTTTTTGCAGTCATTTAAGAAACTAAGCATTGCTTTTTTCAGTAATGGAAAAGATTTGCTTTAAAGACTGAAATCACTATGTTGAGGTCATTAGCTCAACCAATAGCTTTTAAATAGTCATTAGTCTTTAAAGTTGCCATGTTGCTATTTTGTTGTCTATCCTTTTCTGTAGTTACTAGATTCTAGTGGGAGCAGTTTGGTGAAAAGGATAGAGATTGGAAGTTAAGATTAAACTAAGCACTTAAAGTGGACTTTGGTCTGATTTATTTAGAGAACTCTTTATCAAAAATTATTCGAATAAATGTTTGAAATATGTACAAGAAATTTTGAAGTATTCTTTGACTATGTCCTCCGGCGTTTCAAATAACATAGTTTCCAAATTCCAAGTGCAATGTGAATTCTAACTCCAACTGTACTTGATTAGATAGAACTCCCGACATCAACAAAACTCGTGCTTAATACAATTATAACAATTTATAGCTTTTAATCACTTTACATGATAATCAATTTTGTCCTAATATCTCCGCTATGATCTTACCACATAGAAACTAACAATTAATGTATTCGTCGGTATCTCAACTAATTTCACAAGCTAATCCACCGATCTTGTTGTTTATCGAATGGCACGTACAAATTTCGTTGTTGGGGACAAGGAGAGTCTAGTGCAAAAGCTCCAAACTTCATATTATCAATTGGTATTTGTTTCCTTCTATGCATATAATTGGAAAACGATGAAAATGTATATAGTGACAATTTAATTTATTCAAAAAATCTAAACTTTCTAACATCATAATTGAGTTTCAAATTGATAATTCGCAACATTGTCAATACAATATAATTCCAATGTGGAGGTAGGAGATCTTGGGTTCGAAACTCAACCTCTTCAAAATTTATATAAATATTTATAAAAAAAAGTATGCTTCCCATAAACAATAACATTAAAGACGTAAGTTAGCGAAATGTATAATGGGGGTAGATGTTAGTGGAAGAAAATAAAAGTATCCGTATTCTTTCCCTCCTAACCTAACAACTAATCCCATTATTTTTTTTTTCACTACAAAATATTCTTCTCTACTTTCATGCATCATAGAGAAAACAGATGTTGCTTTTAGAAAAACTGTATTTTGATGGAAATTTCTACAGTACATTACCATGTACTGCTAATGTACCGTAAGTATGTATAGCATACAACTTTGCTCACTATTAATTTATGTTCCCAAATTTATGA
>CAOJBJ011755134.1:0-11926 GCA_948291685.1 Euphorbia celastroides | reverse complement strand
CTACAAAGATTAATCCGGTTCAAAAGTATACATTGTGAGGAAACGGGAAAATTGCCTAATCTCGGATTAGCGAATTTGAACGTTAAGGTTGCAACGGCTATATTTTGAATTTGGGTATAAAAGGAGAAGAAGGTCGAAGAAGAAAAACAACGAGACGAGAAGAGAAATCTGGTCCAAGACCACATCTCGTTAAGCTCTCATCAAACTAGAAAATATTAGAGAGAGAAAAACAGTAAGAACAATGAATTTCATATCTGTTGTAAAAGCTTCTTCACTCACGTAAAAAGTTATAGTGTCAAAAACACTGAGTCGGCTGTTGGAAAGGGTATCCATCAGTTTAGGGAAAGAGCATAGGATATGAAGGAGGGTACTTCGTATCTGGAAAGCTCTGTGAGATAATAGAAAATAGAGGAGGGTACTCTGTTTCTGGAAAACTCTTGTAAGAAGGCTTCTCCGTCGATAAGGAGTCACTAGTGGATTAAAGCTCGGAGAGGAAATCCAGGGACTGGAGTAAGCGAGGGTAGCCGAACCAGGATATTAATTACACCCATGTAATGATCATTTCACATAACATTCATTATAAAATCCTAGTGAAAAATAATGTGAAGTTTTAGTCAAGGTAAAAAAAAACTTTAAATCATGATTATTATACAGAAAAACTAGCAGTTACATGGGGTGTTACAAAATTAGTGTGTAAAATAAAATGAATTGAATCGAAATTTATTCATAATTAAATTATAATTTAGAAAAACTACTCTGTTTGATGATGTAATTTGTTATAGAAAATCTTAGCTTGATGGTTAAAGATCTTTCATCTTTTTTTAGTAATAAGGAAGAATTTCGTTTAAACTGTTGATTGTGGGGTTTGAACCCACAATCCCATATTTGTTGGATTTTCTAACAAAGTGTGGTGACTAATGGTTGATCTTTCATCTTTGGTTGCCTATGATTAATTAAGTTTCATATTAATTTGGGAAATTTTGATTAATTATCTAAGTAATTAAATGGGTAAATGAGACGAGTTAATTGGAAAATGAAGTCATAAAAAAGTAAAAACCAGCAATATGAGGACAAGTGATTGAAGTGTGGACATGAAGTCATAATGACTTAAGTTTTCTTTTTTTTTTTTTTGCTTTTCAATAGTTAGGAAAAAGAACATTATAGTACAAACTACAAAGTGAAAAATTGTTCCTAAAAGATTGCAAAGAGGCTAGTGATAGAAAATTGCGGCTTGAACATATATTGTTGCTTCTAATGTAATCGAGTGATCTAATGTTTAAATCTTAACCACTTATGATCAAAATATCAAACACATTGTATTTTATGGATTGAGGTCATATTTATTTTTCAATTTCAATAAATTTCACTACACGGATTGAATATATAGAATGAAACGATAGTGAAAACAGTTGTCTACGAAAATTTATGAGTTTTGAATAGTATAATGTGGAATATAAGTTTTTAAAATAATAATTTTAAGCACAAGATATTACAACCATGCTTGTTATAGTAGTTACAATAAACTTTCTGTTGATGGTGATAACTTTTCACATCCAAAATAGTTAAAAGTAACGTTAACTAAACATTTAGAGCAAAAATTTGATGCAGAAATTTACAAAATAATAAATATTTGATGTAGCGAAAAATTAAAGAAACAATTGTTGAAGACGTCTTATTGTTAAACTATATAATCCACAACTTATAAATGTTTCCCCATAAACTTTCATTCATCTCTCCTCTTTCTTCATCTCTCATATCAACTTATCATTTCTCTCGAACTTTCATTTGAACCTTCTCTCTCTCTTTCTCCAAAACTTGAAATGGAGAAGAAGAACTTGAACAATACCTTGAAAGATCGTCGAATAAGCATCACAGCTACCAATAACAGCAACAACAGAAGCAGTTTCACAAACCCCGAGAGCATCAACATCATCAACAACAACAATCTTAAATATCCATGGAGCTACAACAACAAAAGCTATGGAGAAGATTATCTCACCGGGTTTTCATGGCCCCCGAGATCTTACACTTGTAGCTTTTGTAAACGAGAATTTCGATCAGCTCAAGCCCTAGGAGGCCACATGAATGTTCATAGAAGAGATAGAGCAAGATTAAGACTTTCCCCTCCTCCAAAAGATGGTTATAATTCCCATTGTCATCTTCTTAACCTCAACACAAACGCAAACCCGAACCCTAGCCCTAACCCTAACCCGAGTTCTTTGGCTACTTGTCCTGCTGTTTCTACATTGTGTGCAACTTCACATTTCAATGGCTCCTCAAGCTCAAAGACTACGAATTTCGATTTTATGAGAAATTTCAAGACAAGGAAATCGTTGTTTGATAGTAATGAAGAAGTTGATAATGGGAGAAAATTAATGAAGAAAGGTGAAGTTTTGAGGTTGGATTTGGAGATTGGTGTTTCCAGTAATCCAAAAGAAGATTTGGATTTGGAACTTAGATTGGGTTATTCTTAATTTAATTTTTTTGATTAATTAGACTAAGTATATTTTATTTTCAGTAGATGACATGTTTTACTAAAGTTAGAAGCTTATATAAGTAATTAATGTTGTTAATAGTATCATTAAGCAATATATAAGAAACATGTGCAAAAATTAATGCCATGATATATGTATTTTGAGTGTGATGAAATTTTAGTTATTTTGTTATATGCGCTTCTTAAATCTGCTAAGCACGTACCACTCGGGCCTTTGCACAATAATTTTGCCGATTGAGCTGACTGTAATTTTTGTGAAGGTTAGATTTATTGTCCGTCTTTTTAAATATGGAGATCAGTATTTGATAAATAAAGTTCTTGCCAACTTTGATACTTGTTTTTTTATTAAATATTAAAAAAAAAAATCTGCTTTTAAACAGTTTCTATATTTTGGATCATGTATTTATGATATAGAAAAAATAAATAAGGTCATTTCTTCATAATATAAGGAAGAAAATCGATGTAATAGTCTTCATAATTAATTGATAGTCGAAGTTTGTTTTATATTTTTAATGTTTCTACTTTAACTAAGTCTTTGGGTGAATTTTGTGCAAGTACGCATGCTTGTAGTTAGGTTAACTGTAACTTGACAACATAAATAAATACTGAGGTAACAAAAATATAAAAAGGAAAAAACTTTCTAGAGAGGCACACTATAACGTATGACAAAAATATAGTGATAGGAGACAGAAAGATAATTTTGTTTATTTTAAAGAAGCACACGTAAATAAAATAATTAACAAAAGAGATTTTGATGTTGTGAAGATGACTATTTTACCAAGATCTTACTAGTTTACCAAGATCTTCAATTCTCCGTTATGCTATAACTTATAATAGATAACTATTACATAGGACAGTTTAATTAATAGAATTATTGTGTATTAAGAACGCTATTAGAAATATTATAGACATTCTAATTGAATTTTAAATTTTATAACTTGCTTTTATATAAGTAACGACAAACATATTAATTCGAAAAAGAATTCAGATATTTTGGATCAAAGACAGACTACTTCCAGAAAATATTAGATATATAAGCAATAGTGAACTCGTAAGATTGATTATCATCATGCATGCAACTACAAATTAAATAGTCAATTTTTTAGCATATTAAATTATTCAGTTGGTTTAATTAATTAAGTTATCCATTCATATTATCTCATTCAGGAAAATGACAACATAGCTACTGGGATTCTGATGCCATTATGCCAAATAAGCCTATGTATGAGCCTTTGCTAGATCACTAATATGAACAAAAATATCTCACATCAAAATAAATATGTATTTAATATGTTTTATCATATATTTAATAGCTATTATATGTTTTCATATTCTAATAATTCTTTTTAATGATATATATTAAAAAAATTTCACTAAATAATGTAACCACATGTAAAATTTAGACATCTTTGTACATAATTTATAATTATTTTTCAAAAAATTTAATATTTTCAAATTTGAATTAATAAGAAAATTTAAAAAATGGGTCATGGGCGGACTTAGGAACGAACTAGTAAGTCGGGCCTAGCCCTAAAGTTTAAAACCGTGTAATGGGCTGCGTTGAAATTAGTTTTTTTAGCAGAAAATCTGAACAATTCGAACTGGCATGCTCAACGAGCATATCTAATACAATATCGTTAAATTGTGTGACCGAAAAATTTAGTTGATTAATAAGATTAAATCGCAACATATACTTCCTAACAACTATAAGGTCAAGTGGAAAGAAATTAGATTATCAAAAAAAAAGTGGAAAGAAATTAGTATAGCCACATGTTGTATTCTTTGTTCTTTAATCGCTGAAACCCACATCATATGAATGCAGGAAATTGACTTGAGTTTGTGGAAAGTCATTTTCCATAGTTGAGGTAACGTTGACATATACATAGATGAATTATTTCAATCATGATGCCATATTATTAATCAACCGAGTTCCAACACTCACTTCAAAGGGTAAACTCTAGTCAGCTATCATGCCTTTTATTTTCAATCAAAAGTTCCCCATAAAAATTAGAGATTTTAAAAGGAAAAATTGGAAAAAAAACACCAATACATCTATTTAGTATATTGTACTATATTTTTGAGTAAAAAATAGTTCTGGGTGTCATATTATAGCTCCTACGAATTTGGAGTTACTTCCTAAACAAACTTATTATTAAATTTCCACTTTATCTTTTTTAATGTCACGTATTAAATTCTGATTAGTTGAATTTGAAAAAGATGAAAGATTCTGAATTTTTCTCTGTAATAAAAAGTTGACTTGTGTCATTAAAAAAACAAAGTGATGTATTATTTGCTAATTTAAAGAATTATACATGTAGAACTTTAGAAAGTTTAGAGGATAAATAATCATTTTAGAGCCAACTATAGGAGTCCAAATGTAAGAAGCCAAGATAAAAAATACAAGTAACAATGGATTCGATTGGATGCTGTTTCCCAACGATGTTTGGTTGTCAAATGGTATGATGGCTTTACCTTAAACGCATTTTCATGTTTTTGTCATAATTTCCTAGCATTTCAGAATCAACTTATACATCAAAAAGTCTTTCCAATTAATTGCTTATGGATCTGTTCATGTAGCATGTCGTTATATCATATGGAGTGAACTTTGAAAAAATTGACATATATATTTTGACCACTTTCATATTTTCCACCACTCTAAACCATGATTTTATTGAATTCAAACACTCTTTTTATCAGCAAAACACGTGCCTATATCTCTTTAAAAGTTTTCTTCCTAACAGATTTGAACTACTTCACCCGAACAAAAATAAACTCTTACACACAGCAGCAGATCCATTGCAATTTTTTTACTAGGAAGGAGTCTAATTTGAAAAAGATTAAGGAACAAAACTTGTAGACGCCTCTTATTTTTGAATGGCAAGTTGAATCACCTCAATCGAACAATATATGAGAAAGTTACGACCAAAATATGAAAGACCGTCAAAGCTGATTTTTTTAAGAGCGAAAATTGAATGTACTCGGCGAGTGAACCCAGGGTACTCGTTGAGTGAACTTTGTTGCCCCCATATGACCATTTCTGAACTCCATCATGCATTCTTGAAGTTTCCAAGCCTTCATATGTGTTCTAAACCACTCGAAAAAAGCTTGAAACCAACGAAAACCTGATAAAAAGCACAATAACTCTAATTTTGCAAAATTGTAATGAATTATAATAAAACTAAACTAAAGCTATAATATCCTAAATAACTCTATAAAATACATGCGTAACAAAATGTTAATGAAAATAAACTATACTTGTGTAGTTATTTGACCCAAAAGACAATCTTATTAAGTCAAAAGTTTGAGTTGAAAAGGTAATACTAATTATTATATTTTGGCACTCTTCTCCCCGTAGATACTCCTTGAACATGAACCAAGTATACAATAAATGAATCGTCCAAGATTCAAACCCTAAAGTACTATGTCAAATTGAAAGGGCTTTGAACCAAGCCGTGTATTTGACCCGAAAACTTAAATTGATATAGATAAAACACATCCATAACTCTTATACAACTACGTACAGGTAGTTACAATAATTTTTTAGCATCTAAGAAGATCGTCAAGTGTTATACGATCTAGAGAATCCTTGTGAGGTTGACTCTAAAGTTTATCAGTATCTTCTTATATTGTGTTTCACTAGTTTCATTTGATTTCTCTAGAAGCGAATACAATAAGATACACAGGAACTCGAAGAATTTAAATTTTTGTCACTCACTGTAACTATAGATCCATACATACGATAAGAACATCAAGAGAAAACTGAAGCAATCCCAAGAAGGAAAATGTAATGATGAGAACCGTAAATGACAAACAGGACTTTATAAAAGGGTACGGTGGCATGATTTAACTGGTGAAAAAGAGAATAATTGTAACTTACAATTGTACCATTCAAAAACAGTTCAGTTTAATCATTAGTAAAACACGTATTATCATTAGTTCCCTTGTACACTGTTGTTCACTTATATAGTTCAGTCCCATCTCTCAACTTGCTTTTACAGTAATTAGGAGTTTTTTTAAAGAGAAAATCCGTTTTTTCAAATATCCACCTTAAATTGATGACTCATAATTTTTTGAAATCCACACGCTTTCAGTCTTTAATTAATTTAATATTTTTTTTAAATTACAGGCCATTAATCTCCTTAAGAAAACTAGTACTATTCAACTAGCATCTTTTAAGCCCTACTTACAGAATTATAGGTGTGTTTGGAAGACCAACAAAAAAAAAGTCCACGTCAGCAAGTCTACAAAAGACCTGTTGACTATTTGGAAATGTTTGTTAGACTGCATTTTTTAAAAGTTTCATTTTAAAACTTTCGTTAAAAGTATTAAGTTATAGTTTTCGAACATCAGTTTTGACAGCTCTCAATTTGTTAGTATAAAGGATCAATATGTGTTGTCCGAATCCAAAGTATGATGTTACATGAAAAGTTTGTGAGACAAACTTTTATGGACAACAGTTCTTACAGCAATGTCAAACAAGATCCTAATTTTCAGTGTGGTCGAGTGTTTAGTGCAACTGTTACAGAACTTGTTTTAGCTATTGAAAACAATCATATATCGTGTTGTTGTGCTAAATGAGATGAAACATTTTCCTTCTCTCATTTATCTGCTGGGAGCCAAAAAGTATCTCATTAATTTTTGTTAGTAGAGTGAGGTTAGTGTACCATTTGACATCTTGTTGTGATCTTAACAATATGAATTGTAAAAATGCAAGTTGTATCCACTTACGTTGACACTATTAATGATTCGAGTTCCTATGATCAATTGCGAGGGTCAATTAAGAGAGTCTTGGATGATATAGTATGCTAATGTTCATGTTGGGGCAAGTTTGAGTTGAATCTCCACATCGAAAACTCACAAGACTAGTAAATGGTATATAAGTTAAATGAACTCATAACTTAATCATCTTGCGGTTTTGGATATGATGTGATATTCAACCCGTGAACATATTATTCTCTCGAATTCTCATAGTCATCTAGACTTGAGTGAGTTTTGGTCCTAACAAATGGTATTGGAAACCACATTTTACCGAGAGTTTTAATTTGGATGTGGCGTCAAAGTCTTTAAATATATTCTACGAATTTTTTAATCTCCTCTAACCCTACTAGAATTTAAAGACCAATTCCAAGCTCATAATGGGCTTGGCGGGCCTAATGGGCTATACATATATGATTAAAGTCAAATAAAAAATTTGAAAGTTTTTTCTTTATTTTTAAAATATCGTTTCTATATCGTACGTATAAAACAAATGAGGATAAAATAAAATGCAAGGTCTACAAGGTCATTAATACTTACTACAAGAAATACTAAATTAGACACATTCAACTAATCTGGAAGTCTTATAGTAGCATTTAGCATGGATATGGTAATGTTATTGTTACCAATTGGCCTTTGATCAAGTAATACACCTTCTAATATGTTGCTAGGAGTTATTGAGTTCGAAATTCAGCATCTTCAAATATTTAATAATTATTAGAAAAAACGGTAATGTTATTTAAAAAAATGGTAATGATATTGTATGGTTGTTTCCTAATGTTAATTTTGACAAACGTCTTTTGTGAGATTAATTGTAAATTTTGACCAATTAAAAGACTTTAAATCCAGCTATCAATTGAAACGCTATATAATTTCAAGATCAATTCGTTTGTTTCTATATAGTGGTGCTTTTAGAAAAGTAAAAAAAACAAATACATAGATAATAATGAACTGGCTCAAACTGAGCAGTATCTACAGCACTTGCGTTGTTGTCATTGACGCCCTTTTTCCATTTGTCCAAAATTCTTGGTCTTTATAAGACTTCTTTTCCCTATTTTCCAATTCAATTTCGTAACAAATACTAATATTTATACTGAATTTGTCGTTCATCATACTTGTTCATTTAGTCTAATTCATGTAAACGTCTTAACCTATAGTAAGTTGAAAAGAACATAATCTAATCACACTTTATCATACTAGTCGAGATTAATTATATATAACCGGGTTCAGTATACTTCATCCCTTGAATTCATTCGATTTTCGACACGAGGAACATTCATAAAAAAGAGATAGCCAAAAGATTAAATTGAAAAACAAGACAACTGATGAAATGAAGACACTAGATTTTTTTAGTCTAATGTATACTAAAAAAGCCGACCCCATCTAGCATGAGATTAATGCTTGGTTGGTAATGTATACTAAAAAATAAAAGAAAACTCTGTAAACGCGTATAAATAAAAATGGCCGTCTTTGAGTGTCCAAAATAAGCAGAGAATAAACAGCTAATCGAGTAATTAATAGGCATGCAAATAGGGAGCACACTAAAAGACACATGGTGTATATGTTAGATATTAAGAAATAAAATTAAGCACAAAAGTTACATCAATCTACTCATTTTCAACTATTGCGGGCGGATCAAAATTTGAACGTATTTTTCAGTGATCACAATGCCTAGTCAAGAGATTACATATGGTAATGGATGAGTAAACCGAAGCACTTTTGTCATTTCAAGGAGCAAAGAGCAAAGTGAAAGCTTCATACCTTGATCATGATATCTACTAATTTGTGTCAATCTAGAGATTGTTTTGATGCATTACGCCTGTGGATTTAGTTCAATTATGTCATTATAGATTTGCACTTAATTAAGTTGAGATTGAACTAAATGGACTTTGGGAGCCTTACAAGCTTAATGTTTCACTTCATAAATGAACATATATATTAAGGGGACGTTTGGATTTAAGGTTTCGGGAGAGGGAGAGGGAAAGGGAATTAAAATAGTCCATTCCCTTTGTTGTTGTTTGATTGGAGAAAAGAATCAAAATGATCCCCGTTTTTCCTTATCTCATTGCCTAAAAAAGCTTCATCCCATTCCCCAATCCCCACTACACCCAAAGGTTTTTCATTCCCTTTTCCCAATTAATTACTTTTACTTATTTTTTACTTAAATTAATTATACGACATTTATATGGATATTTTTTATAATATTAATAATAAATAAATAATAATAATAATAATATATAAAATGATAATAATATATTACAAAATTAATAATAACAATAATAAAGTATAATAAATAATAACGTTGATAATTATGAAAAGCAACGTTGAGGATTTCTCTGTATATTACTTATATAAATATAATATATTATCACATAACAATAATATTTTATCATTAGTATGATGATAATAATAATAAGTAAAATTTTTTTATTATTTAATGTTACTTTTCTTGTTTAATGTAAATAAAAATAATATAATGTCATTCTCTTTCCTTATCCCATCCAAACATGTTAGGTAATCTAAGAGTATATCATTACTTTTCTATGCATTTCCTTTTTTGATTCCCTTTCCGTTACTTTATATGAACCAAACGCTCCGTAAGTTAAACATGTGTGATGGTATTTAGTTCACGTTTTTAATGGCCAATTTATAACAAACTTTATCTCAATTAGCTAGCTAACAAAGTACATATAAGTTTGGAGCATTAATTACTATCTTTTGCGAATTCCTAGGATCTGTTTGTAACATGTGATAGATCACCACTTTGAGTACATGAAAGATATTTTAAACGCGTTTTACTAACATCAATGGAACATGTAATTATTCTTCAGTATTACCTTATAGCAAGAGGCTTTCTCTATTCGGAATTTCTCCTCAGCACGATTTTTATTCTAATGTATTCATATTACTTGGTTTTGCTTTCTAACTGAAATCCGATTCTGCTTTGTTCTCTACATTCGATCTTCATGTAAATTGACAAGTTTTATATATTGTACTCTTGTAACATCTTCTTTGGGTCGTTACGTCGGATCATTAGGGTTTAAAGAGAACTTTGCTAAACTAAAAGCACAAACAAAAAAAATAATTGATTGTTTATATAAAGGAACAAATTCAAGAAACACAACCTTCCATGTATATGTACCAATTATAACTTTTTGATAGTCCACCCGATGCACTGGAGCTTTTTATTTGACTACATGTGAATTTGATCCAGCTCACACCCCTAGCTAGTTGTGGTGGACGAGCTTCCAAATGAAAATTTTCTGCATTTACACGGTTCGAACTAGAATCTATGCTTATTGATGCCAATTTTCAAACTGTTTACCACTACAACTAGGACACAAACACACGCAATTGCTTATTTTGTAGTTAAGGTAAGATATCTTCGCCGTAACCCATCAAATAGTCGATTACCGGCTCAAATAACATCACGCGCGTTAGACCAGTCCGTTGAGTCGGTTACTGAGTCTATCTGGCTCGAGTCCGACTCAATGAGCCATGGTCTTTCGGATATGATTTCTCTTGTAATACTTATATGCCATTCAGGCGGTATCATGACTGTCTTAGGTCAAAGACAACATTTTGCTGATAATGTTATCACAGGCTAACATAATTTGTAGAATATCTATAAATAATTAAATATTTAGAAAGTTGAAAGTAATTAATAAGACTTCAGTCAAAAAAAAAAAGTAATTAATGAGACAGAATTAATGCAAACAACGGATTAACGCGTTAGAAACAAAAGGGATGAAAGCAAAATAAGATGAGATTGCAAGAGCTTAGCCATTAATTAACAGATTATCTATAAATAAATCAACCAAAATGCCGACCAAAATCACAAAATTCCAAAACACAAAAGACCAAACCAGTGATCTACAAGTACAAATACACACTACTTACAACGAAACATAGTTTCCCATGTCTTCTACTTGTCTCCTTTTCAACATAATTGACTTCAATTACTCTCTCTAATCGATCCCGATTTTCTCTCCTAATCACAGTATTAATTATGGGATCAAGCAAAAGTTCAAGCAGCGATGAAAATGACGGTAAGCAGGTACGGTGGCAGCATGGGGCATGGTGAGGCCATTGCCACACCCCAGACGCCGGATTTTACAGGACCTCCGATAATTTGTCATACCCAACTGTCGGCGTCGTTCAATTTTGAAATTAGGATTGCAATTGCAGAAACCCAAAGAACAGACGAAGATGAAGAAAGGAAAGGGTGAGGTGAGGGCTGTTGGGTTAACATAAAATAAAAAAAAGGAAGCCCACTAACCAATTAGCCCAAATTAGGCATTAAACATGTAACCTAATATTACATTAACTATCCATCATTTCACTATCCTATTTACTCTTATAATTTACGAATTATTATTTGTTTTTCGCAATTGACTTTATATTTTATGTTGTGATATTATAATGTGATAATGAAACAAGGATGGGAAAAGTGATTATTCATGTTATTAGTGCTTTATACTTTTATTATTTTTTTTATATTTTATAACTTATGAAAGGAAATTTATGACAATTGCCTTTTTTTTGTTAAAATTAAGCATTATGAAGTTAGGATATTCAAAATTTAAGCAGAGGTAACTGTAACTAGAGAAATTCAAGCAAAACAAATGGGAAATTCATAGTTTATAGAACTTAAACTTTTATGTAATTTAACTTCAT
>CAOJBJ011753878.1:0-12405 GCA_948291685.1 Euphorbia celastroides | reverse complement strand
TATAAGAGTCAATATACAATATTCCTTTCAACTGTTTTGTGGCAATTTCGCAATTATCCACAACTGAGGTGTCCTTATCCAGGCTCTTTCAGAAGGTTCTAATTAAATATCTTTGAAAAGGCCGTAAATATCTAGGTTCTTCTAGAAAGTTTTTTCTTGCTAACCAAGAATAACCCTTATGGGCTTATTTTTGACGATCATTAACATTTGGCCGTTTTCTTGATGATGTCGGTCCAATCTTTATATTAGCATGGTAGCAGAAGTCCCCTCGGAAGTTTTAAGAAGAATCTTTAGGTCTTCAATCGGTTTTTCTCCTGATTCGTCGCCCATTCGGTCTTCTTTTTCTTTTAGCTGGTTTGCCTTCTTTCTTGATTGATCTTTGCAAATGGAATTCATGTCATCTGTTCATCTAATATAACGTTGATATCGCCACATGTCACTTAATTTAATACATAGCGTGTGTCAGTGATGAAAGTAGCTTGATAACTACTCAAATCGTTTCATCTTCCTTTGACGCGGCTTTTGAAATTTTTGATTTTCAAACTTATGCAATCATATCATGCCACGTGTACCCGCAATTAATGCTCTTAGCTTTTTACCGGCTATAAATACCCCTTGCGTGAAAGAGTTACAGACTTTCACTTTGTTTCTCTTCAAGACTTCATAAGAACGAAGTAAGTTCTTCTTCTTTCTCCTAATTTGTGTTGTTTTTCATAGATTTCAGATAGATTTGTTCTTCGCTTGCTTGATTGTTCTTGTTTTTTTCTCATGAATATTCACTCAGATGCTTGAATATTCTTATATGAGCTGCGTTTTTTGATTGGTTTTTGAATGAATTTGGACAAAAAACCTGTAGCTTCGATTCAAACTTCGTCTGTTTTGTTTGTTATTTCTTGAAAGTTCATCCTTGTTTTTGTAGCAGATTATTCGGTCTTTTTTGCTAGATCTACACAATAAATCCTACTTTAGCAAAACTTGTTTTTCTTTCTCTTAAGTTGAGGCCCGACTGAAGAATAATTTAACTTCCATTAGGATTAACCAAGAACTTGTCATCTAGGCGGTAATTCTGAGTTTGCACTGTGTAGGCCGTAATGTTTCACAAAGGCAAGGTGAACATGATTGGTGGAGACTAATACTTAAAAGAAAAAACTCATGACCTTGGTATACTGATGACCACATCACTTTGGGAGGTCGTGATGACAAAAGTGGTGCAAACCTTTGAAAAAGTCATGGAGAATAGTCGCACACTCAAAATCCTCAATCTTCACTTGAATCTGTTCTAAAAAGGATTCAAAACTCGTCCCAATGAGCTGAGCATCGATTGACCATCATCCCGATACAACGTTGAGCCAACAACGATGAAACTAAGTGCTTCTTGGGAGGCAACCCAAACATTCTATCTCTCTTTACTTTTCTTTACTGTCTTTTTGTTTTATTTGTCTCTCAATCAGACAAGGAACTGAAGTCGGCACTATGAGCTGATGAGGGGAGAAATTACCAAGCCAAACGTCACCGTGATCTTCGTGCAATAACTCTACCATAACCACCCCTTGAAACTTCAACCTTTCCTTGCCTTTGAGTACCTCTTTCCTTTGCCTATTTACTATCACTGTGTAACCAAGCTCTCTCTACTTCAAATATGTCTTCCCTAACCTTTACACCATCGCTTCCCCTAATGATCACATCAAGACCACTACTATTTGGGAGCAGTTTGACCCTCACTTCACCATGATCACCATTACCATCAGCGCACTCATGGGGACCTGGAGACCTCCATAATTGCCTCACCGGTCTCCACCATGCACCATCATGAATTGATGATTCCTTTTAGCCAAGGGAATTTGGTGAGAACCTAGCTGACGTGGCGTTAGAGAAAGAAGTCGCACGAGGAACACTATCATCGTAGCTAGAGGAAAGAGGCTCAAGGAGGATAGTCCCTACACTACCATCAAGACCGTCAGAGCAATCACCGCGAGAGTTTTCAAAACCTTTGATCAACCAAGACCTCATGTTCGTTGCAAATCATCCAAGACTACCCAGCTGAGCCCTTGAGCCTAGGCAAGAAGTTTAGCTAGCAGTCTTGATGATCCTTATAGTGCATTGGGAGCCCTAGAGCCCTCTGATCACATGCATGATGATCCTCCTTTAATCTTTAATGCCACCGAGACGTACTACCCTCTCTACCACAATGACCCTAGAGTCACATCATGGAGGTCCGATGATACTGAAGCTTGTCACATCCATGAGCCACATCTTTTATTTCCATAGATGATCGCCTTCAACTTATCTGGACTCACCAAGATCCAGCAATACTCTCAATGAAAAACAAGTCGACATCTAGTGGCATATGCAATAGAAAGTTCCATTCGGAGGCTTGGCGAGCACAACGTCATTCATCCTATTGTTCTCAAATGATCTCTATCACACGAAATATTTCACCATGACCCTACCCCATACAACTGTCGACTACTATATCAGACATGGAGACTCTTAAGATGATGGTGATAGTTGAGGAGATAGACACGGTGATGCATCTACATCCAGCGGGACCAGTAGAGATCAAACGATTCAAACCGGTTATCCTCTTGCTGAAACTCACCCCGTCCACCAAGACCAACAAGCTACCGAGACCATTCCATCTGCTACCATCACTGAGATCTAAGCCAAGCTTTCAGCCTTGGAGAAGAAAATATATATCTCGGTGTAGAGACTCAGACGCAGTGAAATTGTCGCGGTGCAATGGAGTCAACATCATGACCTAATTCAGAATAGTCACCACGTGGATTTCTACATCTTTATTTCTTCCTCTCCACCAGGCTACTACCTTTACTTTTGCTCTTTTTTTTGCTTTTCTTATCATGCTTTCCTCTTTTTGTTTTGCATTGAGGGCAATGCAAAGTTTAATTGTGGGGAGGGAATTATATCCCTATGCTATTCTTCTCTTTATGCCTTTATAATCTCCACAATGACCTGCTTGTTGCCTAATTATTTTATTTTTGGTGAAAATCATGAAGAGTGAGATTATCTCATAATGACCAATAGAGAATAGACTGAGACTAGTCAAAAAGCCGAAATCTAGTTTTTGAGAACCAATATTAGCATAGTTTTTCTCCAATTAACTGTACCTGACAGCCGTCTTGTGAGATTTTAAGTCCCGATCAAACAAAAAACTTTAACTTAAGTACTTATGTGCTTTATCTACCTTAGTTACCTCCCTTGACCCCTAAGACCCTCACCGAGACTTTACCCTATTTTGAACCCATTTAGACCCCAGTGGTTATTTTTGTTTTCTTTGAGTCTAGTTGCATTGAATTTGAGAAAGGCCCTTACAGAACGGAGCTGGTCCGTGTCATTCTCGTAGGTTGGCTAGAAGAGAGGGTCACCGGGTTTGCAGTTAGGTGGTTCACTCGTTAAGGGAACGTTTATGCTTTTGAAAAAAAATCATCATCAAGATCTTCATGCATTTATTTACTTTACCGCGAGCATGCATACACCTTGGAAAGAAAGAAAAATTAAAGGGTAGAAATAATAGAGTCTTGAAAGAAAAATATGCTTGCATTCATGTTTACTTTCTTCTCTTAGTGTGTCTAGGGAACCCACCGGGATGATTATGATATCTTTACCCCTCTCACTCGAAGTGTAATATCAGCTTTGGGTCATGGTGATAGTGCTAAGTTAAAATTCTATTTGACTAAGATCTCTATATGTGCTATTATTCGAATATGGTGTAAGTTCTCAAGGTGAGGTTTGAAGCACGACCTAGTGCTTTCTTAAGGAGAATAGTTAAGTGGACTCTCACTGCTAATCAAGGCTCTTTGTAGTGATCTCTGTGAAATAAGGTTATGTCTCTCTTTTGGCGTTCTAAGTGTCTCGGTGATGCATTTCACTTTCTCTTATTCTTTGATTTCTATTGAGCCATACTTGAGGGCAAGCATGAAATAAGTGTGGAGATATTTGATTACGTTTTATATTGACATCTTTGTTGTATAATCTTTATGCCTATCACCAAAACATGTTTATAGCTTTTATGAGCGATATTACTATCTTTTCTCTAATTTCAGGATTTTATGGTGATTTCAGGAAAACATGTCATATTGGGCCTACAAGTGATGATTCACCGAGATCCTGGTGGACGCACCAAGACCGACCCAGCTCACGGTTACTTGTACGATAAAAAAGATAAATTTATGGATCAAAGTCAAAGTCACTGAGACAAGAGGAGTCGTGACGTATCCAATAGGACCGGTGGAGTCGTGATAAATTAAACAAGATCAGTGCAGCCGCAATGTGATTAATGAGACCACCGAGATCAATGTGCGATCGTAGAGACTTGTGACATGTTGACGGTGAAGTTGCACCATTTCGGAAGCCATAGAATCTCAATCAAGGAAGGAACCCAAATATGATCCAAAAGAGGAATCCTAATTAATTTGGACTTCCTAAAGAGATAAAAAGGAAAGAATTCTAATGAGATTTGGAGACTTGATGAGCAAGGAAAGGAGTCTTGATTGGGAAAGAATTCTAATCTTTGTGGCAACAAAAAGATCCCTATAAAGGGAAGAAAGTGGGACGATCAAGGGGGTTGCACTTTAGTTTAGAATGCTTCCATTAGTTTTAGTTTTTCTTTTCATGCTCTCTTAGTTTAGGATTATGCTTTCTTTAATTAATGTTCTTAGTTTATGTTTTGAAACACTATCTACTTCAGTTTATGAAATTTACTTCATTGTTCTTAATTTCATTCGTGCACTTTATTCTACCAAATTAATCTTTAATCTTTATGCCTTCTAATTTTATGTCTTTAGTCTTTATACACTTTACTTTCATAATGCTCGGCTAATTCAGTTTAGATTTGGCCATGTAAGAGATGAACTCAATCATAGCATGTGTGAGGAAAATACTTAAATACAAAAGTTTCGCATCAAGACGTATTCGCTAGTCCCGGTACCCAGATTCTACAGACCGTGAGTCCCGCTGAAGGTCTAGCTTGTCTGAGTTAATTCTTACGTCCTATCGTTATCCTGATACTTGCATCCGTAATTGTGTAAGTGGAAGGAGAGGTAACAATAGTCACCGAGAGTTGATCCAGTCCTGACATCCGTAATTGTGTCATGAGTAGGGCTGTAAACGAACTGAACAGTTCAAGCTCAGATCCGTGTTCGGCTCATTAAAAGCTCGGCTCGGCTCGGTTCATTAACTAAATGAACAGTTCATAAACAATTTTTTAAGCTCGATTTATAAATAAACATGAACATGAACAAGTCAAAGCTCGACTCGAAAGCTCGTGAACAAGCTCGATAAAAATTCATAATATAAAAATAAATTAAAAATTAAAAATTAAATCGTAACCATCAATATTGAAACATATAATATTATAATTGAAATCTAAAAGTAGCAAGAAATGAACAAGCCCATTTCATTTATCTCATTTTTAACGAGATAAAGTAATCAAGAATCAAGAAGACTTCATTGCTTCTGATAATTAAGCATTTTTTAAAGTTAAAATTGTTATGACTAGTAAAGTTCAGTTTATATTTCCATGTTGTGATGGATATCTTTATTACTTAGTGACTCTTTTTTGTTATGGTTATGGACGAATTAAAAGTTTTCTTTTTTTTATTCCTATTTTAAAGTTCGTTAAAAGCTTATTAAAAGCTTGTGAACAAGTGAACATTTAACGAACAGTTTATGAATAGATTTTTTAGACTCGAAATAAGCTAGAGCTCGGCTCGAGCTCAGTAAAAAATTAGATGAACAAAACTCGAACAGGCCAAAGCTCGGATCGGCTCGGATCGTTTACCGCCCTAGTCAGGAGAAGGATAAGTTCATCGAGACTAGGGATGAGTGATCAAACGCCTGCGAGAGTCTCACTACTTGGCAGTTGGTGATTTAGGTTCTTCTAACCCATAAAGCTACTCATCGGCGATCTCCTTGGAACGTGAAGTCAGAAGGCACAATGAGTAAGAGAGTGGTCTGGTGCGAAGCAAGATCGCTGTACGCAAGGAAGGAAGAACTGTCGAGAGTTTGGTAACTAAATCTAGGTCTCGGTGTAGGCTAATCTAATGTCCCAGGATCACTACGACGATTGAAGAACCTTACATTGAGTAAGTCATCTTAGTCTATTGTTTTCAGTCTATTGACATTATTGCTTTGCCTTTATTTTGTGTTTGTTTATTTATTTACTTTTTTGCCCTCTCCCTGCCATCACCGAGATCATCGTATTAGGTCACAACTTAGGTCATTCGATAAAGATATTTGTGGATTTTACCGTTCCTCGTGGATTCGATCTCTGCTCATCACTAACTCAGTTTATTTTACACACACGGTTTATTTTTGGAGGTTTGACGCATCATCATTTAACAATTGCAGTAAAATCTCGATAAATGAATACTTTTGGGACAGCAAAAATATTCATTTGACGAGATTATTTATTTATCGATTAATAAATATAATATTTATTTATCAATAAATAAATAATAATTCATTTAGATGATACTTTTGGACTTTTTTTGCAATATATCATTTTGTATCAAGTTCAAATGTACCTTGAACTTATAACTTTTATGCAAATTCTAGTTATATTCAAATGTTTAGAATTCAAAAAAATATAACTTATTAATATGTTCAAATATTATTCATTGGATGAAATGTATTCATGTTGTACTATATAAATAGAAATATATTATTTAAAATATAGTGATTATTCATTTGTATTTATATAGGGCTTATACAAACTTCATTTATATTTATTCGTTAATGCATTAAGCGAGGTTGTTTGTTAAGTCCATCGAATCAAGTTGGGACCGAAGAAATTTATTCATTAAACAAGGTTATTCATTTATCGACCATTTATTTATCGAGGTTTTACTGTATAATTTTTGAATGTATTTAGCGATTTACTTTTTATAATTATACGTTATTGACTTGAAAAGTCCAAATTTTTAAGAAAAAGTCAAGACGCGTTTTGAAATATAGAATTGCATGTATATATGCACCATCTTCTGTTAGTGTTAACTTTTTCTTAACTGTAGGCTGTATGATAGGATATTATGATAATTGTACTTAGTTAAGAACCATTGTGTAATTATTATATTAGCATTGTATATAAAAACTACAATACTCTTTGTACAACGTGAGAGAGTGTTACCCAAACCGTAAATTGTTTCATGGTATCAGAGCTAGCCGTGGTTACTAGCAGCCATTAACGATGGCGACCACTGGAAATCGGCTGAGCTCAACTTCGCAGACGATCTCGTCGGGAATAATCCCTTCATCGGGTTCTGCTGCAACGTTTTCGATTATGGGCCCTGTGATGTCCACTGCTCCATCCATTACTCACCAATTACCATTAAAATTAGATTCCTCTAATTTCGTCCTATGGAGAACGTTGATCACTCCAATGCTTATTGCCTGTGATTTAATGAAGTTTGTTGATGGAACCGCATCGATTCCAGTCGAGGTTCTGACAGATGGGTCACAAAATCTTGAATTTTTGATTTGGAGACACCAAGACAACAAGTGCTAAGTTGGATATTAAACTCAATTTCGCCTTCGCCATTGCCGCAAGTGGTCAGTTTTAAGTCTGCTAGAGATGCTTGGATCAAGCTCGAATCTACTTATGCGTCTGGATCCCGTTCTCAGATTCGTGATCTCAAACAACAATTGCACTGACAGGAGGGGAGGAGAAATTTCATATGTAATTGATTGACCTATGAAGAGAAATTATGGTTTGCTTAACCAAGATTAGAAAAAATACCAATTGGATTTACCTACCAAAATCTTATTTTTTTGGTTTCATCTTTATGCTCGTTTCATTCTTGCCAACATACTCCCCAGGCGGGATACTTAACGCGTTAGCTACAGCACTGCACGGGTCGATACGCACAGCGCCCAGTATCCATCGTTTACGGCTAGGACTACTGGGGTATCTAATCCCACTCGCTCCCCTAGCTTTTGTCTCTAAGGAAAGGTACGGGATCCATCTCAACTTATATGCAATGAGCTAAGTCAATTTTCGATAGACTTAATTCCCTTCAATATAGAATTTCGGAAGAAGATTTGATTGATACTATTGTGGATGGACTAAATGGCTCTCATAGTCCGTATCGGGATTTTTGTCGTTCACTTGAGGCGAGAAAGGTACAAGTATCATATGATGATCTTTTTGGGTTACTCTTAACGGAGGAGCGCTAATTGAAACGCAATGACACTAGTAGTGATGTTGGATTTGTTACTACCCATGTTACTCGGGGTTCCACTTGTTGCTGGAAGTGGTTTTCAGCCACGTTATTCTCCTCAACCTCGCTCACAATTTCAGAATTTTTTCGGGCAGCCGCATCAACAATTCTCGGCCCCTATTGCTGGTCCAACTTTTCAGCAAGGTTCTCGCCCATTTTACACACCATCCACACCTATGAATTCTTCGAGTCAAGGGAAACAGAATACTTCTCGGGATCGGTCCACCGTCACCTGTTATAACTGCAATGGCACCGGACACTACCGCAATGAATGCCCCTCTCAATGCTTTACTTCACCACCGACCCAACCTACCTCTCACTTTACCACCACCAATCCCGTTGACCCTTCCTGGATTATGGACAGTGGTGCTACTCACCATCTTACCTCCGACCTCGGGAATCTGAGTTTGCATTCTGAGTATACTGGTCCTGAGGAAGTCTAATTAGGTAATGGTTCTTGTTTGGCTATCTCTCATATTGGTTCATCATGTATTTCTGGTACCCCTCTTAAACTTAAATCTAATTTACATGTTTCCTCATTGAATGCTAATCTTATCTCTGTTAGTGCACTTACCAAGTCGAATCCTGTTTCAGTTGAGTTTTTTGGTAAATTTTTTGTTGTGATAGTTTATGTCTGGATTGTTCTGTTAGTAAAAGTCACCGTCTCTCGTTTTCATTGTTAGAGTCTGTTGTGTCGGGTCCATTGGATCTTTTTTGTTTAGATTTGTGGGGTCCCGCCCTTGTTTTATCTCATGACGGTTATTCTTATTATTTATTGTTTTATGATCATTTCAGTAAGTATTGTTGGACATATTTTTTTCATCAAAAATTGGAAGCACTCTCTATATTTATTCATTTTCAGTTAATGGTGGAAAAATCTTTTGGTTGCCGATAAAAATGTTTCAATCTGATGGGGGTATTGAATTTAAACCTATCCACCATTATCTTACCACCCAAGGAATCCGATTTTGCATGTCGTGTCCATGTACACTGGAACAAAATGGTCTTGCTGAGCGTAACCATCGTCACATAGTTGAAACTAGGCTTACTCTACTTCATCGTGCAAAACTTCCTTCCTCTTTTTGGTCATATGCTTTCGATACAACTCTTTTTCTTATAAATCGTATGCCTAGTTCATCTTCTCCATCTCACACTCCTTTTTCGTGTCTCTTTCATACTTCTCCGGATTATTCATTGTTACGGGTTTTCGGTTGTCTTT
Source organism: Euphorbia celastroides (assembly GCA_948291685.1). Lineage (NCBI taxonomy): Eukaryota > Viridiplantae > Streptophyta > Magnoliopsida > Malpighiales > Euphorbiaceae > Euphorbia > Euphorbia celastroides. The sequence continues at coordinate 2,952 of CAOJBJ011753878.1, read as the reverse complement.
GTTATCCTTGGTTGCGTCCTTTTAGCTCAAATAAACTAGAGTCTAGATCTCGTCAGTTTGTTTTCTTAGGGTATAGTAGGGTTCACAAATCGTTGTCTTGACCCTCTTTCTAAAAAAATATATATTTCTCGTCACGTTGTCTTTGATAAGCAGGTTTTTCCCTATTCTCAGCTTCTTAGTACCACTATTCATGACTCCACAAACTCTCCTTCCACATCATTTCCCACTATCACCTTTACCCCTACCTTACCACATAACTCTCCTTCCCAACCGCCACCTGCCACAATACTGCCACAACCTTCCTTACAAAACCCAACGTCACCTCCTCCTTCTCCACCACTGATCACCCCGCAACCTACTGCCCAAAACCAACTTACTCCCTATCACCCTACTACAACACATCAGACTACCCCCTCCTAAACTACACACAGTCCCTCTACTCAGCCTTCTCCTTCACCATCCCCTATACCTCAACCCTCTACCTCGAGCCTGTCCCTTGCAGTTGACCTGACTACTCATGATGGTCCCTTATCCAAGGCAATACCAGCTGCTGCCCCCACTCCTCCACGTCGTCTAACCCGCCTCCAGGTTCGGAAAAATTGGACCCTGTGCTCTCAATATCACTACCGTGCCAACTGATCCGACCTCCTATTCTGAAGCTGTTAAATGTTCACATTGGCGAAAAGCTATGGCAGAGGAATACACCGCTTTCATTCAAAATGGGACATGGGAATTGGTTCCCTGATATCAAGCATCTAATATTATTGGGTGCAAGTGGGTCTTCAAGACTAAACTTAACCTTGATGGTTCTCTTGACAGGTATATAGCTCGGCTGGTTGCTAAAGGGTTCCATCAACGCCCTGATATGGATTTTTCTGATACGTTTAGTCCGGCTATTAAACCAACTACTATTCGTTTGTTGTTGTCCTTGGCTATGAGTTACTCGTGGACTATTTCCCATTTGGATGTTTCTAATGCCTTCTTGCATGGCGACTTGGATGTTCCGGTCTTTATGACAAAATCGGTTGGATTTGTTGATGGCACTTCTCCTGACTATGTTTGTTGTCTCCGGAAGTCACTGTATGGCTTGAAATAATCTCCCCGAATGTGGCACCACAAACTCACTCGTGCTCTTTTGGATTATGGATTTTGTTGTTCTCGGGCGGATGTCTCTTTATATTACCTCCGGCGTGGCTCTCATCTCTTATTTTGTTTGATCTATGTCGATGATCTGTTGGTGTTAGGGAATGATAATGGTTGTGTTTCTCAGTTGATTGGTCACTTACAGTCGTCCTTTGCTATTAAGAATTCGAGACTGGTTTCTTGTTTCCTTGGTTTGGAATTCTCGCGGTCCGCTTCGTCTCTTATTATCACCCAACAACGGTATATCTGAGAGCTTCTTACTCGTGCTGGTTTGTCAGATGCGAAGCCGATATCTACTCCAGCAGCTACCGATTCTCACTTGTCTCGGACTGGTGCTCCGCTGTTTAGTGATATAACCTTGTACCGCAGTCTAGTCTGGGGCTTGCAATACCTTACTATTACCCATATGGATATTGCCTATTCTGTCCATAAAGTCTCTCAGTTTATGGACTCATCGACGGAAACGCATTGGTAGACATTAAAACGCATTTTGCGGTATTTGTATGGTACTAGTCAGTTTGGCTTGCGGTATTGTCGCCAGTCTCAGGTTCGTTTACATGGTTTCTCCGACTCAGATTGGGCAGGTGATATTGATGACCAACGTTCTACTTCGTGATACGGTATTTTTCATGGTACCAACCTCATTTCTTGGTCTTCTAAGAAGCAACACACTGTCTCTCGCTCCTCTACTGAAGCAGAATATCGACCGATTGCTACTACGACTTCTGAACTTGCTTGGATTGGCATGCTTCTCACTGAGATCGGCTTTCCTTTGCTTCATCCCCCGACTCTCTGGCGTGATAACTTGAATGCTACTTACTTGACAGTCAATCCGATTTTTCATTCTCGTACAAAGCATTTGGAACTGGATTTTCATTTTGTTCGTGAACGTGTTGCTTCTAAAGCATTGGTTGTTCGATATATTTCCACAGAAGATCAGGTTGCCGATGTTCTTACCAAGCGTCTCTCCCACACACGGTTTCAAGCTCTTCGGGCCAAGTTGGTTGTGTTTGACAAACCCACCCAACTTGCGGGGGTGATAGGATATTATGATAATTGTACTTATTTAAAGACCATCTATATATCTATAAAAGCAAAAGAGTCCTAAATTACTCTTTTGCTCTTTTATATTTTTTATTTACTTTAAATTTTATGTAGTTGTAATTTAATTAAAAGAATTAATAATTAAGAAATGATAAAGTTTGTAACTGATATAACAATAAAAAACTCTATTGAATCCTAACATTTAAATCATATTAAAACCTCATTAATAAACTACATATACGTTACTCAATTTTAAAAGGATTTAATAAACTCCATCTTCAAAGTGCTTCCAATTGAAGACGCTTTTGCGAACAATAATTATGATTGCCAAGAAGGTAGAACATCCGACCTTCAACAGCAGGATTTTTTTCCTGCTCAAATGGTTCTATTTCATTCATTTAGAGTTTGATTAGGAACAAATTTCTCAAGGGAAGTTGGAAAGGTAACATGGTTCCTTCACTTAGTTTACAAAATTTTAAGCAATTCATTTCCTTTACTTATATTTCATTTGGCAGGAACACATTTTCTTACAAATTTCTCCATATTGTCTTCAGTTGTCATACGTTTTATCATTTGAATTTAAATTGGCAATTTTCATGATTCTTACCGGTTATGGCTTCAACAATCTTCAAAGTGCTTCCAATTGAAGACGCTTTTGCGAACAATAATTATGATTGCCAAGAAGGTAGAACATCCGACCTTCAACAGCAGGATTTTCTTCTTGCTCAAATGGTTCTATTTCATTCATTTAGAGTTTGATTAGGA
>CAOJBJ011751989.1:0-16159 GCA_948291685.1 Euphorbia celastroides | reverse complement strand
CGTAATCAATGAATGAATAAGAGAATTTTTCAGTCTTCAATTCTTTAGTTTTTGAGACTACTTATGCAGAAAAAGAACATTGTGAGCATAATCCAACCAAAAGCAAAAATACAAAGCTGAATATATAATTGATCATTAGAGCAGTGAAGATAAAATCTGATAGTCGTCACTCATCACAGAAAACAAAAATGAATTTTCTACATCTTATGGCTTCCAAGAGACAATCATTAACTCAATCCAATTAGTGAAAATAATAGAAGGTTATTACCAACCAATTTGCTTAAATTGTAAAAAGAAGAAATTGCATTTATGCAGAAAAAGAAAGGATTGCTTACAATCGGGCATCCCATTAAACCCATTGTTGGCCAAGTAATGTTACACTCATCCATCGGAAATCGGCAGGCAATTCTCATGAAACCCAAATTGTTGGGAATAAATTTTTTACTTCACAAACATTTTTCCATTTTGTTATTATGTATAGCTTGTTGATTTCTTCCTAACTCATCTTCATTTAACAACCATTACGGTTAGCTTTTTTTCTTCGTTAAATTGCATTTCATCTCCAATTAAAGTGTCTAGAAGAAGATAGGGGTATTTGTGGAAGAAAAAGTATTAAATGTTAATTTTGATCATAATGCTAGTGAAATTATAAGTTCGTGTATTTTTATGTCAAGTTTTGAAGTTTATGTACCATTATGTTAGTGGGCGTAAAGTTCGTGTACTGTCAAAAATTCTTTCAGGTCCCTCACTTTTTTGGAAGACCCCATAGGTCCCTCAACTTTAAAAAAGTGCACCTTCTAAGTTCCTCAGATGCACAAAACCACTCTCACCCAAGAGAGTGTGCCACACGCGCGCCACGTCAGTTGTCATGTCATCTGTTGTCGGAAAATTCCGTCACCGGAAAAATTTTTCGCCAAAATTCTGTTGCTGAAAAATTTTGTCGACGTCGTTGAAGTTATGTTGCTGTCGCCGGAAAAGTCCACCGCCAAAATTCTATCACTGGAAAAGTATATCGACGTCACCGAAAAATTTTCAGTCACCAAAATGTCGCTGGAACAGTCATCTACTCTCCCAAAAAAGTCAAACTTACCACGTCAGCGTTAGGGACTTGAGAGGTAGACTTTTCATGAATTGAGGGACCTATGGGGATCTTTCAAAAAGGTTGGGGACCTAAAAGGCTTTTTGGGAAAAGATAGGGGACCTAATAATGCATTCAACCTAATTTAAACTCTAATAAGTTTAATTCAGTTCAATTCAACTTCTATAAGTTCAGTTCAGTTCAGCTCCAATAAATTTCAAACTATTTTTATCTTCGACTTGTTAATAATAATAATAAGGTCTAATGCTCCTTAATAACTCTGAACTTGTCCATTTTGCCAATCCTGCCTTCGAACTTTGTTTGTACCAATAATAGCCCTGAACTTGTCCCAATTTGTCAATCCCGCCTACGAACTTTGTCTGAAATGTACCTTCGGTGTCCCAAAATTCGACGTGGCAGTTGATGTGGCTTCTTTGACTTTTCAACAGAATAGTGCCACATCAGTAGTCACGTCAGATTTTGGGGCATTAAAGGTGAATTTTAAACAGGTTCGAGGGTATTATTGGTCACAGGCAAATTTCAGGGGCACGATTGACAAAAATGGACAAGTTCAGAAATATTAAAGAGCATTAAGCCTAATAATAATAACAACAACAACAACAATACTTAATATTAATAAAAAAATATTTAGCAACAATAAATAAAAATTATGATATTTAATAATGATAATAATAATTAATCAATAAATATAATAAAACACACTATTTGATAATTATTTCTACGTAAATTGTATCTACATAATTAATTTTTGATTTTAAACATTTTTATTTGTTAAGTTAGAATATGAATACATTTTTACTAACTTTTCTCTAATTTACTATTAAATTAATTATGAAAAAGATTTTATATTGGTAAAATTAAAAGTGAACAATTATATAAGAAAGAAATTTGGTACATACAAATATAAAAAAATAATTATTTTAATAATAACTTTTTATTGATGGTAGTGAAAAAAATAAAAGCATAGTTTTTAACAGTAGTTATTAAAATCGCTACTTACATCATTTTTAATAATAGTCATGAATATAAATATCTATTATCGACAATAACAAAATTTTGTTCTAGCATATCACATTTTAATAGTAAAATTAGAGCTATAAACTTAATTGTATGGTTATATATATTAGTATAAATTAATTTAATAAGTTCAATTCAATTCAACCAATTTCACTCTTAAAGAGCTTCCTTTTGGCTCTAGTCTAGGAAGTACAATTTTTATTATATTGTATTATTCTGTTCTGGGTTCTCATTGCATTTATGGAGATTGGTTGTTTCCTCATTACGAGTGAGTAGTTCCCTAAACAGGTAATAACTTTTCAATGCTAGTGTAATAACTTCCTCCTTGCCTATACCTTAGGAATTAAATGCTAAATTTAGGTACATAGTTTAGATGGTGTATGTCAATCTATAGGAAACCTGATCAGAGTAGTTTAGATGATAATAACACCGAATGAATGTTAATGAATGGCTAATTATAAGAGTACACAAGGTTATAGAATGACTAGATTACATAAATTGCATGTCATAAGGTTATACAATGCAATGAAAAGGTTATAGAGGGTTATACAAAGGTTATTAAATGGTTTAAGTAGGTTATACAGTTTTTTTTACAGAACGTTATATCAAGTTATACAAAGGTTATAGATTGGTTTAAATACATAAAAATGAGGGTATATAACGTTATACTTTATAGAAAGTTTATATTAGAATTTAAAAGTTGTGAGTTCTTTTTACCGAAAATACATATAGTTTGATCTTATTTTAAAAAACAAAACAAAATAAAAAAATATATTTTAAAAAACTGTACTAATAAAATCAATAATTTGAAAGAAATGGTGATTTAAAGGTAGAATATTTGAATTAATTAGGAGGAAAAATCTATAGTTCATGAATTGTTATAAAGCCTCAAGATCTCAAAGTCAATTACATCCTTAGCCATTGTAATTAATCACTCAGCACAATTCAACTAGGTAAATCATTTACAACAACTGTATCAAAATCTTATAATAGAATACCATGAAATTGAATCACATTAGTTTAATTTCACGTGGTGAATATTTGAATGACAATGATATATTATTTTAGTTCAAAAGTACGAGTCATATCAAACATTTTCTATCTTGTCTCCATCACACAATTCACAATATATGATAAAATAAACGCTATTGATGAAATTGACCACCCTACAACGTCTATTATTTTGCCCCAAAAAGGAGTTACTCTCTCATATCCCCCATTTTCCATGTCACATGACAATTCATTTAATACTCTTGATATATTTACAATTACATGTTCTTAGACCAATTAAATTTAATACTCTTGATATATTTACAATTACATGTTCTTAGACCAATTAAATTTTGCATTAGGATTCAAAAGTTTTAAGTCAATTAAATTTGAGATCTCGTATTGATATTTGAACTTAAAATCTCGGAGTGCTTAAGAACCATGTGATTAAAAATTGTTCTAAAAACTTTAAATCTTTTTGCTCTTCTGACTCTTCTTTCTAGTTTCATGTTCTGTTACTTGTACCAGTCTCTCCGAATTTGTTTTCCTGATCTTGCAACAGATCCATTCCAGTTTAAAGTTTTCAATCTGAAAAAGGAATTCTTCTTTTTTCTCTCAACAAATGCTCTTTGAGTTAGCTCTTAATTTTGTTCTAAATACATGATTTAGGGATTGCGAATTTGATTTGATTTAGTAGCAAGGTTTGTGAAATGTTGTAATTAAGCTGCAATAGTTTTTTCGTAAAATCAATTTTGAAGGATGGGTAATGTTGATTATTGGGTTCCATTAATTTGATGAGTAATTTGCAAATCAATCTTGTATTGCTATTTGAAGAATAATAGAGAAAATGAGAGATAGAAGATGGTGTTTTGTATGGTTTCAAGTTAACACTACTCGTAGAGCTGTCCGTTGGCTGGGTTGGGCCGGACCTAATGGACTTTAATATAAAATAGTTAATTTAAAATTCAATTCAACCTGTTTAAAGCTTTATTTGGTCCGGGTCGGGTTGGGTTCGTGTTGGATTGGGCTAAGTTGCAGGTTGTGTAAAAAAATATGTAACAATAATAATAATATAATTTCATATCAAAATTATGTTACAAATTTTACAATATAACAAATATTCAACATATACATATTCATATTTAACATTAAAACATTAATTTTACAAATAAAAATCTGAAAAAACTTTTTTTTATGAATAATATTTTATTTTCCAAATTTGATATTTAATAATAATATAACATTACGTATAGAAAATTTGTTTTATATAAAAATCGAGCAAGTTGGGCCGTTCATTGGAATTTTTCACTAATTCCAAACCCTCTCATTTATCTTATGATTTTTATCGTGTTGGAGCTGGGCGGGCCCAAAATTGAAAAATAAGTTCCCAAATCCGTTCCATTAGTTACGGATTAGGGCGGGCTGGACTTGCTCACTAGCTCGAGAACATGCCCACTTTAAGAGGGACCTAAATGAATTCTTTTCAATATTTTTTCTAAAGTTTCCAATTCAATGTCATGTATAGTACTTCAGTGGATTATTCAAATTGTACATGTGACAAATAGTGTAGTTCACTCTTCTCGTTGAGAGTAGTTTTATTTCAATGAGGGAATTAATATATGCTCTTTAAACAACTTCATCAAGTAATTTGAAATTTTTAAAAGTTCAAAAAAAGACATGCAACGATCGAATACACCTCATATCGATTAAGTCGTTTTAGTTTATTGATTTATTCTACTATTATTTATTGCTCACTTTTATTTTTGCACTCACCCCACAATCATTGTTATCAAGAGATCGGTCACATTTTAGGTTGTTCAATAAATATCCTAGTGCATTCCTCTGTTCCTCGTGGATTCGACTCCTGTTTGCCATTAACTATTTTATTTTTTTGCAGGATTTTATTTTGGTGGTTTGACAAGGTATCACTTGTCCAAGTATGGGCCTAACCGAATCGGGTTATTGGGTTTGCTCTCGGGTCTATGGTTCAGTGCTTTGTGTGGAAAAGGATTGATGACAAAGAAATTGATATGACTGAAGGCGAGGGGGTTGGGCTTATTATGCCTAAAGCATACCCATTGGAGGCCATGTGCAAGCCACGTGACATTATGAAAACATTATCGTAAACTAGTATATTAAGGGCGAGATTGAGTTGTTGTTTATGTCTGTATTTTAAAAAATGATGTAAAATTATGTTTTTGAAAAGCAAACAAAAAGCAGTTTATGGGTTGTACAAAAGCAATGTTGAACACACCCGGCTAGACAGTAATTTATGATTTTAGATTTGTATTATATGATTGGGAATGCTTTTTTACTTGCATTGCTTGTGAAAAATTAAGGCCGAACCTATCAAAATCCCCTTCCATTTTAGCAACTTTTACCGTTTTGCACTCTCAAGTTAGAAACTGACCCATTACTCTCTTTAAGTTGGTAAAAAGTTCTTATTACTCCCATCAAGTTTGAAAAAAAGGTCCGATTGCTTCCTTGGTGACACGTGTCAAAATATTATTGGTTTGACTTTTCAAAGATGTAATGTGTTTTACTTTTTAATCCAATATCAGTTGTTGACAAGTGTCATCGGGCGGTAATGAGACCTTTTTCCAAACTTGAGGTGGGGGATGAGGGTAATGAAACCTTTTTGCCAACTTGAAGGAGGTAATGAGTCATTTTCAAATTTGATGGTGTAAAACGGTAAAAATTTCCAACTTCAAAGGGGTTTAGATGCATTTGGCAAAAAAATTAATGCCTTGTACAAAAATATATTGAAAATATAGAACAGGTTCCTTGATTGAATGCATATTTATATTGAAATATATACTTTATAAATTTAACTGTATTTAAAACTTCTCATTCCTCATTAATTTTTATAAGGGATTCAAACTAAGTTATGCTCGAGTATAATGGCTCCATAGTACTGCCTGCCTAGAATTTTTAGAGAGGACCGAGGTTGTTTGTGATCCTCATTATATCAATGGTTCCTATTTTTTAGGAACTGTTTAATTTAATTAAAAAGAAAAAGTGAGTAGGGTCACATTAAATGAGAGCTTTTGGATTAAAGGAGGGTCCTTTATACCGAGTTTATTGTAATGAAAGCCCTGTCTAAGTGACACCTTGTAGGAATTTGAATTCATTCAATAAAATAATGGTAATTGGATTAGTAATATGTGTATATATATATATATATATTAGTTCATGCTAATCATCATTAATATGCAATTTGTTGCTTTATTGTCCTTTTAAAATTTAGTTCTTACTAATTAGATCACCATATTATGCAATATGACACTTTCTTAAATCACGTGCTGTAAAAACTTTATTAAATGTGTTACCCTTAATTTGTAGTACTGAAGAGAAAATGATGTAATAGATTAAATAACTACAGAATTAAATACCTTGCAAATTTCGTTGCTTAAGTACAAGTTCTTACATAAAACAGAAAAAAACATGATTTGTATGTATGCTAATCGTTACTTATCTAGTTATCTGCCATCATTAATCTTGATCTGCGAGAAAACTCCACTCGCCATGGAAAAAGTATTATCAGCACCCCCCAGCAAAGGACTCGTCTTCTTCAACCCGAACTTTTTGAGATGCACAAAGCACTTCAAGTAACACGACCCCGAGAGAATACACATCAGACTTCTCGGTCAACTGTGAAGTCATGAAGTATTCCTGGTCAAGATACCCGAAACTCCCTTTCAACCCGGTGTGATCATCCGGGTCCAAAGGGCCCGCTTTGGACAACCCGAAATCCGCCACTTTGGCCGTGTAATCTTCAGTCAACAGGATGTTCGTTGACTTCAGATCCCCATGAATAATTCGGTTCAACAACCCGGTGTGGAGATAATCGATCCCTTCGGCCGAACCAATGCAAATTTTTAGCCTTTCCTCCCACGAAAGTTTGGATCTTGAAGTGAAAGTTTTTTCGGGTGTTGGATCCGAAGTGTAGAGATGTTCTCTTAGTGTTCCTTTCTCCATAAACTCATAAACCAAAATCATCTCAGATTTCTCGTCGCAATACCCAATCAAGGAAACGAGATGCCGGTGTTGAATTTGGGATAAAATCATTACTTCGGTTTCGAACTCGATCTTTCCTTGCCCGTGACCCGGCTCGCTTCTTTTGACCGCAACTTTTTGGCCTTGCCTAAGTGTTCCTTTGTATACTTTACCAAATCCGCCTTCTCCAATCAACAATAACTGAAATTCTTTGTTGCTCTCCGAATTTCGGAATACGGAATCTTTAAGTCCAGATTTAACTCGGGTGGAAGCACTATGTTTGCATTTCTTTCAGAAAAATTTCCTCCATAGAGAGGCATCGAAAAAGGCCTTCCTGGCTTTCGATAATGCTTCGATTTTTTCACCTTGAGGAAAACAATCACAACGACAAATGTAATCAAAAGAAATACCACAACTGAACAAATTATAACTGCCTGATGATTCTTCTTGTATTCGTGTGGCTTGGGATCCAAACCCGATTTTCGAATAATTTCCATTATTTCGAGTCCATTCAAAAAGGCATTTTGAACATCCGAATCATTTCTCGTGTTCACACTAACATTCAGGAATCCATCATTATTGGACTCAACGACGTAATCAAAGTAAAACGGGGCAGAAGTAATATTAGTTTCCTCTTCAGAACTAATTTTCTTACTGAATTTATCGAAAATTTGAAGATCAAAAACAATATTACCTAATGTCTCGCCAGTGATATCACAAAAGTGAAACCTCGCGAAATGTTCGGTATTCTTTTTCACATTGAATCGCCATGTTATATTTGAAGCATTTCACTGTTGATTTAGTTCCTTTGCAGTCTCGTACACAAAATCAGGGGCTATTTCTTCGGTTACTCTCAAACGACCCATCAATGTTCCCTCAAAAGGATTAAGATCCTTTGCATTTTCAGGATACAACAAGAAACCATCATCAGCTATCCATTTTCTCCAAAGGGAATCACTCTTTTCAGTGTACATAGATCCTCCAACATTGATCCTATGGATCTTATGCAAACAATTCTCGAAAAGAATTCGAGTTTTATTGGCTTTGATCCCTGAAGATGCAACCTTTTCTGTGTAATCCGGAACAAATCTCTCTGGCACGAGAAATACTTCTATAGCGTTAACAAAGGCGAAAGACGATTCATTCGATGGCATGAAGTACACGTAGAGTTTCCCCTGATTGATGGAAAGGATAAATTCCTCGATAACAAGAGAATTTTTCTTCGGTATGCTGAAATTCGATAAAAGAGGAAATCCTGAAGCTTGGATGTTGAAAACAGCTCGAGAGAGATCATGATCGGGGGACGAGAAAGAGAAGAAATGAAACTGAACAATATAAGTTCCTTGCTTATTGATATCAAACTTATGAAAGATTTTCGGTCATGAAAAACTCTGGCAGTTTGATAAAGTGTTGTGTTTGCTGCTGATGAGTTGCTGATTTTGACGGTTTTTTGTGAGCCTTTTAAGTAAGTAGAGTCAGAAATGAAGGATCGTTCGGGTTCCTGGCTATTGCTATAGATTGAGTCTGATCCACAGTTGAGGAAATACAGAACATCAGGAGTGTAATCTGAAGAGGTTAAAGTAAACTGAATGATAAGAAAAACCGAAAAACCGAAAGATGGAAGCTTGTTTCCCATGGAAATAGAGGGAGATTCAGTGGTTGTTGCAGGTGAAAGTGAAGAAAAGGTGTTGAAGCATCAATCATGGATATTCTTGCAAAGGTAAAGTTGTTAGAAACTTGAAATGAAATGTTAATGAAAGACTAAGACCTTCTTTTCACCTTTAAATTTTTTTGTCGCTGCTGCTTTCACATTTACTACTCTAATCGCCTGAAAAAAAAATGAATGAAAAAATGTAAATTTGATTGACCTGGTGTCTTATATTTATAATAAATATTTTTGGTTGTTACACTTTTTTTTATAGAAATACAGATTATTTTACTTCATCTAGGAATAGCTATTATATGAAGAACATAGTAGATAGGAATAACTATAACAAATCTAAGATAGATAGTCTATCAACTTATATGTTTTTTATCATTTTGTTCGGATGATCCATATAAGTATGTAACTGATGGCGTGTTTTTGTTGGGATTAATAAAATGTACTCGGGTTTGATAGAATGTGAAATATTTATTTATTTCATCTATAAAGCAATGTGAAAAAGACGCCACTAACTAAAGAAAAATTAAAATAAGAAGCAATTCAAAAGTTGTAGGGAAGACTGACCCCATTCACCACTACTACAACCTCTTTCGTTATGATTGATATTTGCATTTGCATAAGAATATTTTGGACCCTATACACAGCCTAGTGAGCCAGCCAGCAAGCCCAAATTATGAGTATGAATGACTACCAATACGCTTAGAAAAATAATTAACATAACATAAAATTTGAGAGATAAAAAGTTATATATTAAAAGCAATTTTATCCTATTAGATCAAGTACTAACATACATAGTATAGTATAAAATTTCGAATTTATCTTTTATTATGTCATAAAATGTCAAAAGGAAATCATAGTCATTTTTAACATGTTATACCAATGGTACGCATGCTTGTACTAAAGAGCGAATAGATAAATTAATCGAAGATGTTCGGGTAACCTTTTCAAATCGAATTTGATGCTTTCCTTTGTGACAGCCATCGTCTGCATTGGAGTAGGGTGAAATTTCCTCTTTTTCTTTCCTTCTTTTCTAGACGCTATTTTTAGGAATAATTTTGGCTAGAAACTGTTTAAAAACTGTAGAATATTTTTTACTTTTATATAGTTGGGGTGTGGTAGCAGTCATACTTCCCCTGCGCCTAACACATCCCTTGTTGCCTCGGATACACGAAAGGGTTAAACAATTGTTCTCTAGTGATGAGCTTGCTAAATAATACCTTATAAATTTCAAATTTGATGACAAGACAAAAATATCTTCTGAGGAAAGTGAATGAAGTATATGGTGTATGCGGAAGTAGACCTGTTTAAGATATTTGATGCCTAATGACTCGTTCAAACCTGATGTTAATGGATTAGATTTGGACAAATATACATCGATCAGCTTAAAGTGGCCAAAATCCAAACATATAGTAGGTTGGACTTAGTTTTCATATAAAAACTCGAGTTCAAGTTCAGCTTGACCAAAATACATATACTTTTAACAAACAAAATATATTTATATTATTGATATCTATAAAAGATAATGAACTTTCAAATAATATTTACGTACACAAAAGTTAATATTCATCACGCAGTTTGGTTGGATTTGGGCAAAATACTATCTGTATTTGCTCAACTTGGTCCGGCCCAACCCATCCAATGAAAACTTTTTGTAGCAAGTCTTGTGATAATTGGGGCAATGAAGGCTGAACTTGGCGAATGCTGGTCCTAATTTTTAAATTGGAAAAGAAGAAGCAACAATAAAAAGAATGGAAAGAAAATAGAAATGCAAAACATCTCTAGGATGTTCACAAAGCCATTTGTAATTTAATTAGGGCTTTTTCCATCATGTATCTGTATCAAGGACTCTCTCTAATTCAATGAACCATAATTTTTTAACAAATAATAACTTAATAAAAAATTATAAGTTTGTGGAGCCGCAATAAATGTAAATCACAGGATGAAATAAAGGTCCTTTCAAGCCGGATGCACACTAAAAATTGCCTTGAATTAATACGATAAATGTACTAAAGAACAATATCAGTTACACCATTATTTGTAAACCACAAACAACATGGTAGCCACAAACGATGTTTAACCAACAAGACCATCTTGCAGTAAGCCAAACTAGAATAGATGCTCCTTTGGATGAAAATATAGTCATTCGTGATGACAATCCCACCATGAAAATCAGTGCAATTTCGAGGTCGTGGCATGATAGGCACAACGTCAGAACATCAAACTGTCAAATCAAATTATAACCAAGCTGATAAAGAATTCACTTTTTTTTTTGTTGAGAATAACAGCTTACCATGGAAAAAACATCATTCTCTTTTGTCAAACAAGAAATTGTGACTGCTAGCGGGTGTCGAGTCGCCTCTTAAATGGCAGCTGCCCGTCTGAGGATAGCTGGCCAATCTGCTGTAGCTCTAGCGGGTGTCGAGTCCGCTAAGTTAAATTTAATTTCCTAACAAATTTATCTATACTGTTGAACTAACGCATTTGTAGAAAATTGAATGATAAAAACAAATGTCGTTGGTAAAGTTTATAGTTGTAGCATCCTTACCCTCCTTAACTTATCCTTCATAGCAGCTCTCTCCCCTGAATTCTTAAATGTCCCTTTCACTCTTCACTCTTCTGGAACTTGATTTAAAATTCACCTCCAAATCTTGTAATGCCTCATCTCAACTTGTAGTTACAGGTTAAAGACATTTATTGAAAAGTCGAGCCAAACAGATGCAAAAAACGTGACATGTTATAGAAATTTGGTGCATTTTTGTAAGTTAGCGGCGCAAACTAGCATATTTTTGTAAGTTTATGAGAGCAAGAAGAACTTTCGAAAGTTCAAGAGCGAGCAAGTTTTGGGTTGTCGAGTTTTTTCTTTTTTGGCAGATTAGGATTTAAAGTACTTGTACGATTGGGAGAGGGTTCTTTTTTTCGCAAATCAGAATTCATGATGGCAGATAGTTGATTTAGCAGCAATGTTTTCTTATTCTACAGCTGGATCACATTAAGCATACTCGGTTAGGACATTGATAGATGACAGCAGTCCCAAATTTTTGGGGCGTACTAGCAAGGAAATAACAATAAGAAAAATTGGTTGGAATTGTATTTTACGAAATATTGAATTTTCTCTCATAGCATGTATTAGACTTTTCTTTCGAATTGGATTTCTCTGTAGTAAATGCAAAGAGAAGTAGAACAGAAGTAGGCAGAAACAGAAGTAGGCAGAAACAGGGCCGTCCCGCAAATTTACTAGGCTCCGAGCAAAAAAATAACAATGGGGCCTATTAGAATAAAGGTATGTTTTATCACAATATCAATTGATTTTTGCGATAAAATTCTTGTTACAACATCTAATGATGTATATTATGCTGCAAACATTAAAAACCACAAATTACTGACGGAAGGATGATATATTACCAATAATCAATAATTTATATTTTGTTGTCAAAATTTCTATAAAATGAATATTTATAGCTTTGCACAAACAACTAAAAGTATTTCTCTGACTTTCGACCCGATAAAATACTTATCATTGTTTGTTGAATTTTCATTTTCACATTCTTGTTGTACATCCAGTCAAACATTAATCAAGCATCGATTTTTCAATTAACATTGAGACAACCGAATTTTGCAATAACAAGATTTTAAAAATCTCACCCTCAAATATATAAGTTGACTGACCAAAATTATCTACATTACAAATTATAAAAACTTATATGAAAAAACACACGAAACAATGACACAATTAATTGGACTAATCTTAAATATAAAGATATGTACAACATTTTCTACGCAAACTGAATTATCACATAGTATACCTCTAATTTTTTGAGGTTTTTGAAAGCAACGGATTTACCTTGTTGAATGAAAAAATAATTAAATAATAATTTTAGTTTTCATGATTAAAAATAGAAGATTTGAAAAATTAAAGCAAATTCTATGAAAAAACAAAGAAAATTAAAGCAAATTGAAGCATATTTAGAACAAATGTTTTCTAGTTTTCACCAATGAGTTAGTTTTCTATTCTCAATATTCAAAAGATAAAAAGAAATGGCAAACAAAAAAAGATATATGAATGGAAGCTGCAGTGGTTCAATCATGGAGCAGAGTAAAGAGGCGAGCATTTACCACTAGAGCAGTAGTACCTCCACGCTTAACAATTCAGTATAATTTATAAAATATTAAAGTTTCTTTGTTTAATAATTAGTAAATCTTTAAAGAGGCTGGGTTTCGAATCCAAAACCTCCCACCAACACATTGGAAAGTGGACCACTTGACCAAAGGTCAATTGATAATATATTAAAGTTTCTTATATAAAAGTATCACACCCGAACGAATTTTGGGGCCCTTCTCATATTCGGGGCACTAAGCGATCGCTCACCTCGCACTTGCTCAGAACCGGTCCTGGGCAGAAATATTAAAATTGATTATTTTATTTTATAATTGCTTAACAAATGCGAGCCATTGATTTATTAGAAGACTCCTTAGTGTAAAACTCCTGTTTGCATTCAAGTAGGCAGGACTTGAATCAAATATGAGCTTTATGAGCCAAAATGTGCTTGATTTGGAATACTAAGGCAACAAAATGGCCTCTGCTCAAGAAGTAATTGAGCTATTATTTCGTTCTACGATGTTGCTTGATTTGGATCATCCGTTCCTTTAAATAATTAAATCAGAACATTATTTTTAATCTGAATTGTTTTTAATAATTATATAATCCTTGAAGAACTATTATATAATGCACAATTTAGTAAAAGATACAACTGGAACATGTAACCTATTTGCTCCACTTTTTGATTACTTGGGAATAATGTAAAAAAGTTCCTGCAAGCTGTAGATCCTGGGTTGATCAAAATTGATTAGAAAGCTACCATATAAGGAAAAGAGAACATATTCAAGATTAGATTAAATGTCTATTTTGAAGGAATATGGACCGCCTTCACTATCAGTTAATAACAAGAGAGTTCTAATATTTGAAAAGATACTTATTCTAAACGGAATAATAGCGTCGCTTCTACACCAATCAACTTAAGCTGGATTCTGCCCTTTAGAGCTTTTCGGTCTTCATCTTTAATAGTAAAAATCGCCTAAATTAAACCTGGTTCAATTATGGAAATCAACTAATTATGGAAATGGCTTCGAACAAAAATTTGGAGTTGTCTTGGTTGAAGAAAATGGGCTACTCGCATATTGTTGTTGGGGCGCATAATAAGAAGCTTTTCCAACTTTCAATTAGTAGTAATATTGTTTACTCTTAATTTGCTTCTATTATTGACAATTTTAAGGGGATTTTATATTTGAGTCCAGGAACTTTTATGTACCCAACATCTAATGACTCACAATTAATTACTAAGGCCCACTCATATTTGATTTTTCAATTAAGTTAAAATGCCTTGAAAAAAACTCAACCATTAATGATAAAAATATCTAAAAGTTGTTGGTCTCATATATAAAATCCCCAATTTTAAGAGCTTGATGAGGATTTTTTTAGTAAAAAGATAATTTCATTAAATACTCATACTTGGAGAAATATGACAATTTCATTAACTTAACGATGAGTTTTGTTTTTTTTTCTTTAATAATTAATAAATCTTTAAAAAGGTGATGAGTTTAGTTTCATGTCTTTTAAATTGGAAAGCTAGGGATATTTTGGCTCATACTTTAGCAAAAGGACTTTTTTTGAATGGGGGTAGAGCAAGTCCTAACCATTTTCCAAAATTTTCATTTTTCAAACTCTATTTTATAAGATTGACGATCGACGGCATTTTTGCTTCATCGATCAATTTATCTCATTTTTCATTCCCTACGTTAAAATATTATGATTTTGTTACTATTATATCAATTTGTTTACTTTACACATCAAAAGATAACGCAAATGTAAAGTCACAAGTAGAAACAAACGAAAAGTATCATAGCAAAAGGTACATCATAAATTATTTTTTATTCTTTCACAATTTCTTCAGCTACATACTCCATCTAGGCATCTAATAAAATAAAGAATCTTTTCGTACGAAAATATACACCACTTGTAACCTAAAGCTAATGAAAAGAAAAATAAATCTGGTAACACTTGCACCCGCGTCCAATTTCATCATCATTTCGTTGTTATCAATACTCTCTAAAAGCAGTCCTAGACTACATAAACATTATACATACAAAAAAAATCTATCGAGCAAGACTACAAACACGCCTATTAATTACAAGTGACAATCATCCAATAGTTTTGAATCAGCCTAGCCCCAAACTATAACAGAAATTTCAGTGTAGAAAGAAACAATTAGGAAATAAAAATATCAAGATTGATCTAATGGCCAGGACCTTTCCCACTAGGTCCCGATGACATGGGAAAATCAGCCGTTGATTCGAGCACTTGACGGTCACCGGAAAATCGGAAAAGTGGAGGTGGCAGAGAATCAACGGCGGAAAGGAGGGGTCTGGCATGAGCAAAAGATGGTGTGGAAAAAAGAAAAATGAAGGCAAGTGAAAATAGAGCTAGACGAAAATGGCACATAGCTTGTTGGAAATGAGAAATGGTTAACAGTGGAATTGTTGAAGTAATGTTGAATTAGCGAATCCTTTCAAATATGAATGAAAGTGCAAGAAATAGAAAATACAATACTCTAGAGGGAGGGGTGAATAGAGTATGTCAAACAATCGTTAAAATGAAAACTGAATTCCAAGCACTGGATGACGTTTCAAGGCCTTGAAACAGACTGTCAAGCCCTCAAAACTGAAATGTGGATAAATAAGAATGTAAAGCAGAAAGGCAGTAAAAACACAATGATATATTACGAAGTTCGGTCGCTAATTGACCTACTCTCCGCCCAAGGGTATATAAAGCTTTTGAGACCTAGCTCTCTTTATTTATATTGTTCCTTTAGAGTCCTAGTACAACCTAAAAGATGTAATCATTCTCTTCTTACCCATAGCTCCTTGCTATTATACTAGTCACAACCCAATTTAATATAAACAAAGTCAAGCTATCCTTTTTCTCACAGAGGTGTCAAAAACACTAGCTCTAGGCAACTATCAACTCTCAACAAATATGAATATTAAGCAATAAAAGAGATGACAATCGCTTTAGCTTGAATCAGAAAATATTGCGAGTTGTTTGATGATGAATCACTTGTTTAAGACTTTGAATTTGCTTTGTGTTCTCAGGTGAAGTGATTCCAGTATCGTGCCGAACTGCTACAATCTTGATCCTTTTTATAACTTTTGAATTTCGAACATTGTATGCAGTTGCAGACAAAATTTTTCCAGATCTCTTGAACGTTTGATTGGAACGTTGAATATCTTCCGATGTGATCCGATTTGATTTGATTCTCTGGTTTGATTCTGGTTCGGTCTTCAATCCAATATTGACCTGCAATCTAATTTGAAAACAAATCTTCCAACAGAATATAAAC
>CAOJBJ011751499.1:0-10488 GCA_948291685.1 Euphorbia celastroides | reverse complement strand
AATTTTTCATATGTGATTATGTTAAGATATAATCAAATTTAAATGCAACTATAATATTAGTTGTATCTATTATCCGTACACGTTATATTGAT
Source organism: Euphorbia celastroides (assembly GCA_948291685.1). Lineage (NCBI taxonomy): Eukaryota > Viridiplantae > Streptophyta > Magnoliopsida > Malpighiales > Euphorbiaceae > Euphorbia > Euphorbia celastroides. The sequence goes on along the minus strand of CAOJBJ011751499.1, from coordinate 10,396 downwards.
AATAAATCTAAGGGATAAGTTCAAAAACCCCCCTCTGTTGTTTCAAATTTCAGCAAAATACCCCCTGATGTTAAAAACCAAGCAAAACGCCCCCTGATGTTTGTCTCCGTTAGCAAAGTGAAGATCAGAGCCCTAACACTGTTAAAAAAATGTCATGTCAGCAGGGGTATTTTTGTCCAATTCACTTTTCTAACCCTAATAACTCATTAACCCTGAAATCAAAACCAAATATCAACTACTCTAATCCTAAATACACCAAAACCCTAACCAAAAACGCCGGCGCCGCCTCCGGCGTAACGCTATTCTGGCGACCAACGCCCTCTCCCGCCGCAACCTCTTCTCTCTTCTCCCTTTCGGCCGCCGCAACCTCTTCTCTCTCCTCCCTTTCGGCCGCTGATCCGCCGCAACCTCTTCTTTCTCCTCCATTTCGGCCGCCGGAAGAATCGTGACTCTTGTTGACGCTGCTCTCCCGCCGATGAAATCAAGGCCGGATCTACGATTCGACAGTCTAAACGCCGATGAATCTCCATTTCTCCTAGTTCTCGGCAGAAAAAACGGCGAAATCGGCGCGGGTAGGTTTTCACCGGAATGAGAACGTCACCGGCGACGGAAATGGGGGACAGGGAAAAGGGCAGTGGCAGAGGAGGGGTCGGGAATGCGGTGCGGGGTGGCTGCGGCGGTGGTTCTGGAGGCAGGGGTGGCGGAAACGCTATTTTTCTGGTGGTTCTGGCCGGTGTCGTGATTTTTCCGGCGGTTTTGGCGCCGTTGCCGGAAACACGATTTTCCGGCGACGGCGCCGGCGGCGAGGGGAATAGGTTAGGATTAATGGGTTAGATTTTGTGCAAAATGGGTAGGGTTAATGAGTTTTTATTGAAATGGGTTAAAAGAATAGGTTTTGACAAAAATACCCTTGCTGACATGGCATTTTTTAACGGTGTTAGGGCTCTGATCCTCACTTTGCTAACGGAGACAAACATCAGGGGGCGTTTTGCTTGGTTTTTAACATCATGGGGTATTTTGCTGAAATTTGAAACATCAGAGGGGTTTTTTAAACTTATCCCTATAATCTATGTTGGTCCCTTAGAGCCTTAATACGGGTCAGAAATAGGTGAATGACATTTTTTGCAGAGTTAAAACTCAAGCGATTAAATTACTTTGTGTAGCGTGTACTTAAGTGGGGAAATAAAAATACTTTTGAAACTTGATCTAATGAATGCTAAAATGTTAGGTTTTAATCCAAAACATATTTTCTTTAAAGGCAGAACATAAGTCTTTTACAAGTTGTTTCCATAATTCCTCTTCCAGAGGTAGGATATACCACTAGGATACAACACACCTAGCTAAGTCCTTTTGTCCCGGGATGTACCACTAGGACACAACACACCTAATCGAATCCCTTACAATGGGATATGCCACTCTAGCAATCGCTTCTCAATTTTAAAGCTAAGTCTTAACTTTTCAATTCACCTGAATTGAAAAGAGTTACAAGTTTTGTTTTTCTCCAGAATAATTCTAACTGATAATTCCGGTTTAAGTGTTCTCTTGTGTTTTTACTAGCTCTCTTGAAGATTTTTTTCTTGCTTTTAATAGAGATTGGAATCAACGACTTATTTTGTTCTCCACGTCCTCTATTTATAAGTTGGGCAATAAATGCGATCGTTGGAGGAGGATCAATTATGATCGTTGAAGAAGCTAAGTCTTAGTGCATCCGGATCGTTGATTTGGCAGTTAGACACAATAAATACCCATTGTAGTTTTGTGTTCCTTGCACCAGTAAAGAATCATTGGATTTTAGACCAAATATCTGTCTGAAACTGATTTGTACGGCTTTAACTTTGACGGTGTTCTCCCACGTGCCCGTTGACTGAATGTCCATAAAAAACCACGCGCTTTATGCCTCCATCAGTCTGCTGATTTTATCTTCTAGTGTTTCTCTCTTCATTTAAAGCTGCGTTTTGGTGAAAGAGAATTAAATGCACCTTGGAGACCAGCTTGAATCTTTTTCAATACACTTTTTAGTTCCAAAGCGTTTGAGTCTGGAATAGATGGTGTCCATGTGGATTTCGAAGCTTTTCCCTTGAGACTGGATTTCGGAGTTGTCTTGAGTTCGGATCTTCACTTTAATCAGTCTTCTTTCTTTGACTTCAGATTTTTCTTTCTTTGGATTTGGATTTGGTTTTCTTCAAACTTTGTGGAGTAAATTCGGTATCGGTATGGGTGAGCCAACTCCAACAATCTCCCCCATTTGATGGAAATAAAAACCTGCGGAAAAGCATTCAAGCAACGACAACATAGACATATATAATATGCTTAAGTGTGATTCTTGACACTTAGCATTTACAATTTACTCCTCCATAACCCTAGGCATGCATACATCTACTCCCCCCATAAATTATGCCTAAGTGCTTCAAAATAACTGAAGCATGTCATGAGAATTCAAAATTTTCACTATATCTTCAGTTGTTAACAAACAGTTAACATCATTGTAGTGCCAGGTAAAAATATAGTAGATGATAGTATTCAAATATGATTATAATAAAGAAGAATAGAAAAATTTACACATTGGACATCTATTTACTTCTTCTATTTGGCTGGTTGAGCTTCTTCTAGTTGATCAACAGCTTTTCTTTTAACAGCGGCTTGGCTCTGCTCTTCTTCTACTATTGCTGCGCTACTCCCTTCTCCTGTTGCTTAGCCTTTCCCTTCTGTTGATTTTTCCTTCTCCACCATTTTGGTTGCTTAAAGGGGACTTGGAACGAAATTTGTGCTCCCTAAGCACTCTCCCAAGCACTTGAGTACAAGGAAGAATCATAGTCACCTCATTCCTTGCATCTGCTATCTTCTGCAGGGATTTTGGAACCAAGAGAAAAGGTTGTAACTCTTCAGAAAACTCTTGGTAACTCTTATTGAACTTCGAAAGAAGCTTTTCCATGTAGTTTCTTTCAGCTTCTGCCATATGAGGGAGCATGCCCCTACTTAGCAGATAAACTGACTTATAGGTTAGAATGGCAAGTTCAACAAATTGATGCACGAAGCTTTGGAGGAAGGGGATAAAAAAATTAATGGTTTAAGAGATGATTAAAATATTAATGGTTTTGAAGATATAAATGAGATGAATAATAAATCTTAAAGTAGTGTGTTAAAAAATTTAATGATTTAAGAGATAATTAAAATATAAGATATGAAATTAAAAAAAAAAACATGATATCGTGATGACATCCTCAATTAGATAGATGAGAAAAGGAAAAGAAAGGGAACATACTAATTGTTATGGACATTGTAATTTAAAGTTATTCCCAAAATTTTGAATGAAACTAAACTTAAGAATCCACCTATATTGACCTAATGCATACTTAGCCCCCCTAAACTTGGCACGTTTCATCTTTTGCCCCCTAAACTATTATTTTGTCCCGCCAACCTCCCAAACTTGGTAAAAGTGTATCCAACATCCCCCTCATGCTGACGTTTCAGCATGTGGACGCGTTGACTTTTCAACGTAAAATTGCTGCCACATCAGCATGAAGGGGTTGTTGGGTACATTTTTGCCAAGTTTGGGGGGTTAGCGGGCCTTTTTGCCAAGTTCAGGAGTTGGCGGGACAAAACGAGAGTTTAGGGGGGCAAAAGATAAACCGTGCCAAGTTTAGGGGGCTAAGTATGCATTAGACCACCTATATTTATACTTTATCCTTATATCAAATTACAAGCAATCACAACTCTAATCAGATGTGGACAAACATTAAGCTAAACTCCTTACCTGTCGAGGAACCGGTTGCATTAGCTAAAAATTATGCAACATGGTTCCCAGACTTGATAGAGGCAATTCTAAAATTTAAAAATAACCAACCAAATTTAAAACACCAAACAAAAATACGACAAAACACAAACAAACTAAACTTTTGTTTTTTGTAGTAAGACTGACATGTCTTTAAAGAATACTTATTACGAAAACAAGATATAAACCTAACAACCTATATTTTCTTAAGCTCCATAAAATCAACCACTATTATAGATTTAAAACTCTCTTGCTCACTGGAGGATAAATTTGGAGTGTCTACAATGCAAGATAAGTGTCTTGTCTGAAAGCGGTTGAAGTCCAACTCAATTAAAATTAAGATTGAGTTATGCAGCTATGATCCCCTAATTGAAGAAGATGAACGCTTAGAAGGTGATGGAAAAGTAGATGCAAATAGTCTGAGAAAATACACCAAAGTAAAATGACGAGAAAACAAAGGGTGAGATGGAGAAAAAAATTTTAAAAGTTATGTTTACCTTTCTATTAAACAAACTTACAAATAAAACTCTATCGAGGAAGAAAGGTAAGAGACAGTTAAGAGGGGACTAGAGTATTTTTTTAAACAAAAAAGTTAATACTACTTTAAAACATCGTAAATGATGTTTGGGAGACTTTACTCGGTTAAAAATGTTTTATCGGCTAAGGTGTAGAATTTTAATGTGACATTGTTTAGTCATATGTAAAATTTGTTATTTAGTATTTTACAACTTAGCGGAAATCCAACTCAAATCTAATCCGACTTTAATCCAATATTTGACAAATTGGATTACATGAAACAAATATTTTAGGTTAAATTCGGTGAATGCAAAAAGGCATAGAAAGGTTAAATGATTACGACCTTCTTAAGCACTTTATTACCAGAATTTGAACCTCAAGAGCGATCTAATTGCTATATTTGCTCTACATTTTCAATTTTTTACAAATATTTTAGTATTCAGAACAAGGAAATTTCCCGGAAAGTACCTCGCAATTAATTTTTCCTTTTTACAAAGACATGTTACAATTACATTTGTTTAAAAAAGGAAAAAATAGTTTTGACGTTTTGGTTGTATTATTGTTTGACTCATTACTTTTTCCCTGTTTCCATTAATCATGTTCACACCTCAACCTCTAGTCTTCACATTGATCAGTAGTTCAATGGATCATATTCAAAATCTCTCAATTATTTATAACTGCCGTCTGTCCTACTCATATTATTTCATTTTCTTTTTTCTTTTCACTGTGATGTTAAAATATCAACTATTTTTTCAGCTTGGTATTGTTCAAAAAAAAGTACTGGTATTTGAGCTTTGTGAGAACAAAAACATTCTTCACTCACCACATCAATGTCGCAACCCAAATCAAATATTGGTTATTGGAACAATACTCCGATAAACCACGCAGCAACAAGAAGAAGTAAAAAAGAAACTTATATTCTGTTATAGGATAAAAATAGGTCTAATGCATGGAAAACCCCTCTGAAATTGTCCCGAATTGTCCCTCGCTCCTCTAAACTTTCAAAAGTTCCTCTCGCCTTCCTGAATTTGTTCATAAGAGCCTTTCAACCCCCTAAAGTTATCTAAAAAGTGCCTTTAAACCTAAGAAGTCCACATGTCAACTTATGGTTGGATTGAAAAAAATGAAATTTTTGAAAAGTCAAGCTAATTAAAAGTTCACATGGCGTTTAGGGGTAAAATGATGCATTTTTATAAGTTTAAGGGGGCTAATAGATACATTTTTACAAGTCCAGAGACGAAAGACTATTTGAGACAACTTCAGGAGAGTCCCGATACATTAGACCATAAAAATATTATGTGATCCAAAATATTATGAAGTATTTTATTCAACTGCTTAGAATTTCAAATATTGGGTGTTATAATTTGTGACAATGAAAACTTTATCTTCACCTTTAAAATTGATCGACATATAAGTAAAGTCCGTTGTATTTATCACAATTGAATTCTCAATTGAACTTATCAAATTTTTAAAAATTTATTGAAATTAAATTGAATGGAACTAAATTAAATTATAATTATGAAATAGAATTGAACTATACCTATTAGATAGAATTGAACTAAAAATTAAAACGTGTTAAAATTTAATTAAATCATACTTATAAATAATAGTTTTCTTTTATAATTTTCATATATGATAGTTTTTTTTTTCGTTTTAGTTTCAATCACAACTTTAATGGTCAGTTAACATGACATATCGTATTTGGAATCTTATTTTTCCAAGACATATTACGGTATTATATATTTGATAAATGTTAGATTTATTGATATGTTTTTTTCTGTATCCAAACGTAACGATGACAAGAAATATAATAATAAACAGCCACAAAATGTGGGAAGTGGGCTCTGATGAATATTGAAGAGATTCCTTGCATTATATAAATCAGGCAGTATTAAAATCCCAACAAAGTTAAAAATAATTTTGATATCTATGGAATATTCGTATGGCATTTTTTCACATATATACAAAATATTCGTACTGTACTGAATTAAAAAAAAGAACATTCAAACTGTACGATTAGTCTTCTACTATTGTCAAATTCTTGCTTTTATAAATCCTAATTTTTCGATTGAATTTTCTTTTAAATTTTGAAAGATTTCTCCGTTACCAGGTTTACTGGGAGCATGAAAGATCGACAACTGATGTACAATTTTATTTTCATTGCAAAAGTCTTAGTCTAATTTGAGAAGTGTTCTTTACTATGATTAGTTATGGGACTAATGCATACTTAGCTTCCCCAACTATCACAGTTTTTTACACTAACACCCTCACATTTTCGATGTTAGTTTTAACCCCCCAAACTTTACCAAATCTTTAGTTTTACCTCCCAATTGCCACATGTCATAATTTGATTGGAGAAATAAAATTAAAAAAATTGACTTTTTTGAAAAGTCAAACCAATCATAATGTGACACGTGACAACTGAGGAGGGGGGGGGGGGCTGAAACTAACAATTTGGTAAAGTTTGGAGGGTTTAAACTGACATCGAAAAGGTGATGGTATTAGTCTAAATATATGTGATAGTTGAAGAGGCTAAGTATGCATTAGGCCTTAGTTCTAAAAGCTTTTATGGCATGCTTCAAGCGACTCTTTGTAAGAGTTGTAAGGCTTTTAAAATAACTCGAAGCTTGAAAATTTATGAAAAATCATGTAAGCAATGCAATAGCGAGTATGGTAATTAGTGATTGATTTCAACATTTGTGAAAGTGATAAAATAATGGACCATTGTCCTGCCCTCACATTCAATGGTCCCCAACTACTAAATTATATTAGTTTCAATAGAAGTTCATGCTTGGTTTATGTACCAAAAGGTTTCGTAGTTTGTTTTCCTTTTATAAATCTGTCACATGATGGTAATTCTACGTGATTTAAATTACACAACACATTTATTTTGGATAGACAACTCATTTTGGTTTGTCTAGCATGCCATAAATTTACTTGTCCAAACAACTTAATTTATCAAGCCATAAATTTGCATCATGTTTGTACAGTTGAATGAAGAATAACAAACACTTAATATGAAAACAACAATTGTTAGAAGATAACCCTTATTGTACGAACGCCGGATCTATAGCATAAATTATCCAAATCTAGTCATAAAAAAGTTAGAGTAAAACCTCTTTAAATCAAGAAAGCCATAATTCTATCAAATTTCTAGTTGTGGTATTAATTGTAAAATATTATTGAATTTTTGGATTGTGATTTGGCGTGCTTGTTGTTGGAATCCATTTTTGTTGGATGCAATTGTGAATTGCAATGGTTGAAAAATAAGAGATGTTGAGTAAGCTTAAATAGTAATTACATGATGTTATTTAGTGATATAATATGTTATACAATGTTCGAATCTATTTTTTTCAAAAGTACATCAATAAGATGAACAAAATATCTTAAAGAATTGACTTTAAAAAATCAACTTCTTTGAGAGATATGACGGTTTTAAATTTTGAAATTCAAGTTAATTAAGTGAGAGAAGATGCTCTTTAAGGGAGGAGGGGGGCTGTCACGCGGATGGGGATAAAGGAAAAAAGTTGCTATTTGGACAATTAAAAAGTTGAAATGAGATAAATTAACAATAAAAGTCATTATTTCAAAAGTCTAAATAAACATACAAAAAAGTACTAATTGAAATAATTCCCCTTAAAAATTTTATTGAGTTCGGGTTGGGCTGTATTTGGGTTGGACTGGGTTGAATTTGGATTGAGTAAATAAAGTAACAATAATAATATAATTACATGTAAAAATTATATTTTAAATTTTACAATATAGTAAATACTCTACATATACATATTTATATTTAACACTAAAACCTTAATTTTACTAGTAAAAATGTGAGAAAACTTTTCTTGATGAGTAACATTTTTATCTTCCAAATTGGACAATTAATAATAATAGAACATTATGTATGGAAATCTATTTTGTACAAAAATTATGTGGGTCAGCCGCCCATTGGGGTTTTTACTAACTCTAAATCCAATCCATTTATGTTGTAGACTTTATGAAGTTCCGGCTGGATGGACCTATAATTGAAAAATAGCTCCTTGGACCCATTCCATAAGCTACAGGCTAAACGAGCTCACTAGCTAGTAAACGGGCCACTTACAATGGGTAATACCCAAATCAATTCATGGTCAAATGCATAAGAAAGGACCTGAAATTGGCAAAAAAATCAGTAATCACCCAAAACTTTGGCGTTAGACACGTAACTTGTCCATTTTGGAAGAAATTTATAACTTAACTCTCCTGAGTGGACTTACCTAATATCATTTCGGAGAATGAATTACATCCGCACCTACGTACGTAGCATTTTGTAGAAAAGTCAAACCAGTCAGTGTTTGACATATGGCGGGTCACAAGAGTTCATCAAATTTTTTGTCGACCTATTGGATGACGACTAGAGTCAGCAGCTGGATATTCTTCGGCCTGTCACAATATTTTGGTGCCAGAATTTTCACTGGAGTCGGCTGGAGTTTGCCGAAATTCTTGCACACTTTTTTGAAATGTCAAACATGTAACAAGTAAGTCATCACATCAGCTCGAAATAGTTAAGTTGTAGTTTTTTATCAACTTGAGGGACAGCTGACTTTTCTTGTAACTTGATATACCTCCTTATATATTTGGCATTTATTCATATATGTTATTTACAATCACACAAAACTCACCTAATAGTATCTGGAGTGATAGAAACGTTGTAAGAAATACACTTCATACACAAAGTTTTAAAAAAATTATAATAACCACCAAGTACAATCAAACTTAAAGAAATATTTTGTGATTTATGTTATCGTGATAGATATAGAAGAGAAAAGATGGGAATCTATGGACATTTTTAAAGGTATTTCGTATTATAATTTATGTCTATAAGCTTGCAATGAATAATTAAGTTAAATTAATTGATATTATTATCATTAGCGTCATCTCATTAACTTATTTAGTTTAATTGTTTTCTCAAGAAAATTTACAGCCTCAACAAAATCAAAACAAAAAAATGTCATGAACAGTGTAGAAGAAGAAAGACATGTAATGTAGGAAGGTCCACGCTTATTAATTAAACAAATAGGTACCACCATGTGTCCCTGGTTCTATACTTTCAAAGTCACTTTCAACACTAATCTCCCAATGAACCTAACCCAATTGTCTAATTTAATTTCTTGTTCTATTGTTCGGTTTACTCTTCATAATTCAAACTACACATAAGTTGAAGAATGAAAAAGACACATATCACCTAATACATATAGAACCCTAAACTATTCTTTAATAGTCTCTCTCCTTCATAAGTTTTGAAAGTTCCTCTTACCTCCCTGAACTAACATAAATGTATCATTTTATCTCATTCAACTTACAAAATGTACAACAAGCGTGCTAAGCCGATCGACGAATTGGAGATTTTCCTCGCGACACTTGACAAGCCGGTAAAAATTGCAAAGAATCTGAAGGGCTCAGTGAAAGAATCAATGAATTAAGGATGTCTTAATAGCAAAACAAGATACTTTCTCCTAAACAAATGGAGATATGTCAGGCGCTAGACCTGAGGTGATGAAGCATAGCATAAACCATGAGTCGGATGCCACACCAGTGAAACAGAAGAAGAGAAAGCATGCCTCAAACAGACAGAAGGCAATTGAACAAGAAGTCGATAAGTTGATTCGACTAGGTCTGTGGCGCCCTCGCCCCGACTTGATAAAGCCGAGGGGGCGCCAAGCACATGCAATGACCGGATACCAACACGAGACGACACCTTCTCACGCACCCTTTTTTAAAATTCGATAAATAAAAATTCTTTAACTGTGACTTCCCATACCATCACAGTATCGAAAACGATTTCAAAACAAATACGATTCCATATACAAATCGGAATCCACACCACATTTCAAAGTACAACACATTCACTATTTCAAAATCAATTCATTTACATTTTCAACAAAACCAAAACCCAAACCACAACACCTTTACCATAAAAACACGAGTCATCAAACGACTCCAATCAACTTTCCAAAATATATTCATTCATTCATCAAAATTACATTGTATCAAAATACAATATACAAAACCCAACACCCATCTCCTATACATTACATGCCACTATTCAAAAATACCAAAAAGGTATAATAT
>CAOJBJ011750907.1:0-13058 GCA_948291685.1 Euphorbia celastroides | reverse complement strand
AATTTCAATCTTTTCCGAAAAAGTACCAAAAATAGAATAATATTCATTCTGATGATAATTAAAACCAACCAACCTTAAACCCTCTGAGAAAATAAAACATGAAAAATCCCAAATGATAATCATGATCTCCAATTTGACGCTATTCCAATTCCCACAAAACCCAATTTCCGCCAAATCGAACCCAGATACCACCTGAACGATCAGATCCCGATCTCAATTCCCGATTCCACAAACAAATCCTCTTAAACCCCAATCCATTAAAACCCATAGCCGCGATGGATCTCAAATTGCTTTCATGGAAATTCACATCAAAAATAAAAAATTCACCCAAAATTACAACAAAGGAACTAAATTGCGTATACTCACCTGATATATTACGAGCTTGGCTTGAAAATCCACGAAATTATGTACAGAATTACAGATAGAGTCGAAATTCCTTCAAAAATTGCACCAATTGGTCACCGAGAGAGATCAAGATCGGACAATTCAAAGGAAAACCAATATACAGAAGATACAAAAAAAAAAAGAAGGAAATCACGAAACAGAAGAAAAATTCAATTCAAGAAAAATTGAATTCCGAAAATGGGAATAGTGATTTTTGTTTTCAGAGAATTATGAAAAACGAAATTGAAAGAGGGAGGACGTTAAAAAGAAGAAAAAAGAGCACAAAAACCTCTCATTCTCTCTCTAAAAACAGTGGCTTAAACCTCCCTTATATCTTTGTAAAGTTTTGACCACAAAACTGGATCAGCCAATCAAAGGGCATTTGTGTCCGGTTACCATAAACCCCTCTTCTGTGAATTGTTTTGGGTTTTTGACACGTGGCTCTTTCTAAATTCTTACCAAACCTCATGTCTAATTTATTAATTTTGAGGTTAGGAAATATTTAAGAAAACGGCATTAATTGTAGTGGCTGTGTTAAGTGATTTCAAGCAAAATTTATCAAATATGGAAAATGTGCAGGAAAATGTATTTTGAAACTAAAAGAAGTATGAAGAGAAAAAAAATAACAACAATGTAAATCAAGAAAAAAATAAAATCATTATAGAATATGTAATAATTTGAAACAGTTCTTAGCAATGGAGATAATAGCGGATAAAAAAAATAAAATCAAAATGCATTATTCGATGTGCGTAAATTCACTTTTCAGATTGCTGACATGGCAGTCTTTCGTTTTCTTATTGGTCCCTTTTGTGGGAACCATTATTGTAATCTTCTGTTTTGAAATTGGTAGGTGTTATCTGATATTGCGGTTCATTCCTTGTTACCTTCCCTTTCGATAAATTGGATTACTAAAATACATGGAATATTCTTCATCTAATGAACTTATGCCTCTTAATCAAACTATACATTATTGTTTCATAATAGGATGCTATCAAGGTATTTTTTTGCGGTTGCATTTATTTTCAACTGCAAAATATCGGGTTTAATTATTTAAAGCATTAACTATTGTCTAAAGGCAGATAAACTTCAATCTAATTATAAATCAAGATTGAGTATGGAGCTATGGCTTCACGATTGAAAAATACGTTGTATAGAGGATGATAGAAAATAAAAGATAAGAAAGCAAAAAAACGAGAGGGAGAAAAAGTATTGATAAAACTTTTAATCTTTATTTTTGTTATTTTTAAATAAAATAAAAATATTTTTTAACACTCTCTTTTCAATTTAATGTAAACTCGTATGAGACAATTTAAAAAAAGATTGCTTGCGGTATGCACAAACACAGTTTATTTCTTTGATTGGATCAACTCTTCAATGTTTAACTAAAAGTATTTTATGTTTTTACATCGTTTATAATGAACTCCTCCACGGACTCATTTTTTAAAGTGATTGCTCCTAGAGGTTCATTTGGTTTTTTCCTCAAATATTTGCCCTCTTGAAAATTAAGTTTAAGCTCGCTAAGATGCACAAAACCTTTTCTACATGCATCAAGTTGTTCAAACATTAACAACACACTTGCAATAAGTTAATACTTAAAGGTAAACGTAAACACAAATATAACATATCAACACAAAGATTTCATGTGGTTCAACCAAATCAGACTATGCCTATGGCGACTTCTAAGAGAGAAATATTATGGAGAAGAGAGGTATTTGTACATCTCTCAGAGGAAGACTTTGAATTCTAATAGGTTACTGTTTTCATATTCTAACAAGGATTTGTACTTAGCTAATTTTACACTAATTGTGAAAAAGGATTTCCAAACTAATTAGGAGATTGATTCCTAGTTCAAGTGGACTTCTCCAAGTGTTTGAGCTATTGAGATATCTTGCTCAACTGCTTTTAGACTTAATCTGCCTATGACTTTGCGTTAATATCATTTAGGGAGAATTATGCATTCGAGCTTATGATAAGCAAGATCCATTCGTATGAATCTAGTTTAATGAACAATTATCTTTGTAGGTTTGATCATTTTATGGAGTCGTCATGAAGGCTTTGAGCGCTGCCCTAACACGAGGTTCCATTCATGTTTTATAAATTATATTGATGCTTTTCTCTACTATCTCTTTGTCTTTATATATTATAATGATGCTTTCTCTACTATCTCTTTGTCTTTGATAACTCTATGATTTGGAGCCTTCAGATTTAAAATTTATGAATGTCGGAAAATTTGCAGATATGTGGATTCCTATGACTAAAAATCTTGGCTAGAGTGACTCATTCTCGAGCCATGATGAAATGGGTTCTACATGTGCTTTTCAAAGACTTCAAATTTCTTAAAATAATGGCAGAAGCTCGATGTTTGACCGAGCTGAATGATAAAATATAGGTGAATTATTGTACTTTTCCTCACTGCGAGTGCATGTATGATACACCGACAATGCACCTAGCTAAGACATACATCCATCCAACAAACACCAAGATCAAGAACCACAATGGTTATAGTGACCATGTCACGTATATGCAACTCTTACAACAGTTCGAGAGATATAACTAGGGATCGTGTCGAGCTATATTTGGATTGGGTCGTTACTATCTCTTACGAAAATTGAGGGCGTCAAAGAGTGAATTTTTGTAAAATTTAGAAGGCAAAATATATATTATGCCTAATCTCTAAATTTTTGAACCTTAAAACATGAACAATTAAATCAGAAATTCACCCAAGAACATTAAAATTTGATTCTGCTAATGTGTACTGGAGGCTGTCAATTTTACCAGATACACAGAGCAAAGACATCATCACAAATCCACAACTTGTCGAGCATTCATAGACCTCATGTTTAGAGCAGAACTAGTTTTCACTTATGTCGTAAAGACTTTAGTACTTTACCACCCAACTAGCGCTCGACAATTTATAAAACAATGTATATAAAAAGTGGTTATATTCACTAATTGGGCTCTAGTATCCACCAAAAAACTAGTGGATTGGTACTCCTTCACAAAATCATATTTTCTACAAAAATGGTTATATTCTATGACTAGAAATAAAATCTGTAATTTCATTGAACAACTTTGTGAATCAATAATAAATTAATTGAGTACGTACCACTAATGACAACGATTCTCCATTTGTCGAAACCTCTAGAAGCATTATCCAATTTAAAACCTATATTACCCATCACAATAATTCTCCTCCACCCACAAGTTTATCCGAATAATAAAACTACAGCAATCAGTAATACTACAAAATAGGTGAAGGTTATAGTACTTTATTTATTTTTAAGTTAATTTTATTTTGTTCGTCATTATCATTAAATTGGTGGGAACAATTTCAATCCAGTAACAACGGTAACAAAATAAGAAAAAAACAAAAATCACCATAAAATATGTATATAAAGAAGAATAGTGTGGTTATGAATTTGAAATATGCATGTAAACATTTGTATATCACTATCTATATTGTTTGGTCTGCAGAGAACTCAAAAACATCAACTGTGTTTTTCAATGAATAAAATCACCTTCTAACTTTGGCGGCTCACTGGCAATATGATTACGAAAATTTAAAAAAGAAATGAATACTTGGAGTAATTATTGTCTTTAATTTACAAATAAGTTCTTAATTACAACTAAATAACATAGATTAGTGGAGAAAGTAAAGTAGAAATGATTAAAGAAAATCTGATAAGAAAATAGAAAAATGAGGCCTAGACCGTATCGACACTGAGTGGGCGAAAGTGGTTTATCCAATTCAAGATTCCAAAAACATGAAAATAAAAACATAAATAAGAAATGAAAATAAAATATAAATAAAGAAAAGTGTTTGAGTTAGACTTGTTTGACACGACATCTTTAACCATCTTTACTTGGTAAGTTCCTCCGTTGACAGGTGTCCTGCTCCCGGTTTCACTTGCGGTTATCTTACGACACGTGTCAGTCATACTGAATTTACACAATCCGATTACCTTTTATTTAGTGGAATGTTCCTTTGCTCTTTTTTGACCATAGTTTGCCACAAAATTGAAGTTTTGAATCTTCTACGACTACATAGTTAGTATCTATTTTAATTTATAATCCCTGTCTATACAAAAATAGGAATTTTAGTCTTATGACAAACTATAACTTTATTTTATCTGCATTAATTTGTAATAGTTATTTATGGTGAATAAAGATAAAAGTAATGTTTATTTTACTAGAATATAATGTACATAGTAGAAATATAGTTTTTTTTTTATTTGAAAGAAAGTCAACCCTATCAAATGGTTCATAACTTCATATCTCATCCACAAGTCTAAGAGATTCGATATATGTGAATATTAAAAATTACAGTGCTACATTTTAAAACCGAACCAACCGACAATCAAAAACTAAGCCTTAATTTCACCTAAAATGACGCCAGCTATACAAATCGTTAACCGCTAATAAGCTTTATCTAAGCTTGTCGATTTCAAACAATTGCATGTCTTTTGTTATCACCTGGCTCAAAGTAATCTTAAGTACATATCTCCCTCTACTCTGACTATACTTTTAAGTTCTTAAACTTTATAACTGAAAACTGTATTAAAAAATAATGTGTCAAATTACCCTTGTAATTCATAATTAGAATAATCGTATGCGAATTGGCAAGTTTCAGTGACGCAATATGTTTGATTTCAGTCAGATCAATATCATTGGTACTGCGAAAATGTGTTTTACTGTTTTTCCATTTAGGATAACTAATACCAGAATTTCTTGGTTATATTTGATGAGTATTTTAGTGCAGTTTAATGAGTATCAATACATTTATTTTAAATATTAGATTTACTTCGTATTTTATTATCAATATTTTAGTTAATATTAATTATAACAAATATTAAATAAAAATAGTCATATTTATATATTAATAAAAATCAAAAAGTCATAAAATACCTTTCTAACCTTATACTTTTTGAATAGTTTATTATTAATTAATTATTTTATTAATATATCTTTAATAGCTAACTCTTAATTAACCTTTCCTCATAAGAATTAGCAATTAATTATTTCAAACATTATCAATGGTTAGTTATCAAAGAATTAATTTATAAAAAATCTGAATTAACTATCCTAATTAGTTAACTTAATTCATAACATAAAAATAATTGTGGAATTCGATGTTGAGTCAATCAATTTTTCTTTTCTTTTTGAGTTTAAAGATAAGTAACATAATTTC
Organism: Euphorbia celastroides; assembly: GCA_948291685.1. NCBI lineage: Eukaryota > Viridiplantae > Streptophyta > Magnoliopsida > Malpighiales > Euphorbiaceae > Euphorbia > Euphorbia celastroides. The sequence goes on along the minus strand of CAOJBJ011750907.1, from coordinate 7,486 downwards.
TGATGATGTTGATTTCAATATTTCAATATTTTGAGTCAATATATTTTTCTCCTATTTTTTCAGTTGTTTTTAAATATTGTGTATATCATTTTTTTTCTTTTCTATTTTGTAAATTGTCTCTAAATAAATTTCTTAATTTTTTTGTAATTTTTTTTAAATTTTGGTTTGTTGTTATTGGTTTTATTTAATTCTATTGAGTGTAATTTTATTTGAAAAAAATTAAATTTTGCAATTCTACTAATACATTACGCTTATTAAATATAATAGTTAACTGTTCAGTGAACAATTAATAATATAAAATACTCCCTCTGGTTTTTATTAAGAGCATCTTTACCAGATAGTGGAGACTATGTTCATGTGTCACATGAAATATACTAACATATTGGTGATATTTCAATAATTTTAGAACCGATTGGAGTTCATATTTCAATTGCTAGAGCTGAACCCAATAGAAATGCATCGACTTTTTATCTGATGATTAAGTCAGGATGATGATATAATATTGTATTCGTAGTATATTGTTCACGTAGATTTTATATTCATGGTATTGGAGCTCATTTTTTTATAACTGATTAAAGCTAATATTTCAATTGCTAGAGCTGAACCCCGTAGAAATGAATCGATTTTTTATGTGACGGATGATTCGAAAGAAACTAATTAATATTTCTTATGGTGAGGAAAAAATACAGAGTGATTTATCCATTTAATAGATGAAAACATGGAGCATGTGAGGGGTGAAAGCGAAGGGAATCTTACCCAAAGAGTGACCCACACACATCACAACCTAACTATCCTTGTTTTTGTCATTTTTTATATTTTAACAAAAATGATAAATTTGAAAACTTAAATTGTTTCCAATGATGGATGATGAGCTCAAAATTAGTAATTCTTTTAAGAGGAAGAAAAAAAACAAAAGATCACATGAAAGATGTGAGAGTACTTACAGCCTTATCTTAGCCTAAGCCAACTTAGTTCTTACACTTCTTCTTTTTATTAATTAAAGCTACAAGATATCCCAATACATAAATCACCTCCAATGAATCCTAATATTTTCATATCTTTGTCGCTCTAATTTGATAAAGTTGCAATTCATTCAATATTATAAATGTAATTTTAATTTTCATAAACCCCCTTCCTTTTCAATTCAATTGCGATAAGATTAAATTTCAATGAAGCTAATTCTCAATCAACTAAAGAGCATGAAACTAAAATAATTTACAAAACACAAGATGAGTGGGTGCAAAATATGAGTCAGTTTGTATTACTGATCAATTTTTAACAAGTGGGCTGATAAAAGAACAGCCCAGCCTCCTAAAGCCCAGTCCTTTCAGCCTATGCATCATTTATGAATTTATTTAAAGTTAGTTGTGAGCTAAATTAATAATTTGCATTGTTAAGTTATTTTAGTTTAAAAATTCCTTTTACGGACGTTCAGATCTGAGAGGTTATCGAAGTCAATCAATCCTTTCTCTGAAACCACGAGCTTAACAAAGTTTGTCTTTTCATTCTATATTATTATTATATAAACGATGAATTATTCCAACTACAACCAATAAATGCTACTCCACAATTTCATATCTACCTACTAATTCAATCCACGCATTAAAAAAATAATTTTGTAAGTGTTGGGGCAAAGTTGACCTATTTCATGGACAGGCTTGAGCAGGTTCTGGCTGGGCGGCATGTAAAAATGTAATATTTAAGTCCAACTCAAACTCATATAAATTATATACGGGTTTACATTGGGTTGGGCTCACGCCAAAAGCTTCAATCTCAAACCCCAACCAAACCTGTTCTAAATAAATTAAATAAATAAATAGTTTTTTAAAAAAAATATGTAAATATAAAAATTAAACAAAAACAATCATTAATGGTTTTGTTGCTCTATAAATAACAATAAATGTGGTGTTTTTTTTATAATATAAATTTAGTGCTATTATAAACTATTAATTAAGTTAAAGTGAAATTTTATTTTGAAGCTTCAATTCAATATTTAATATTGATTATCATAATATATAATCATATATTATTAGATGAGCCGGGTCGTACCGGGGCTTTTAAATTAAATCCAAATCCAACCAAAATGAAACAAAACGGGACAGGAAAGAGGGGAGGGAAACAAGAGGTTGGTTTTTGGCGAAGGAAACATTGGGCAACATGTTCGAATATTGTGAAGAAACAAAAGGCAGCGCCTTGGTTTTTAGCAAAGGAAACAGAGTTGGTTTTTGGCATAGGAAAACGTGTTTGGATTTTTTCCAAGTCAACAAAGTAAAGGCAAGTTGGTTTTAGACAAAGGAAATAGAAGGCGGTGGGCTTGGATTTTGGCGGCGACAGAATTGGACATATGAGCCCGTTTTCCTTTTATTAGTTACAAATCAGTAATGCATAAATTGGAGTTCTCCAACATTTTGCCACATTCCTCCACATCATTTATTTAAATTTAGTGTAACTATGATGGTGCACCTTCTAAAATGAAGGTCATTGGTTTCATGTCTTCAAAATATTGCATACTTATAGACAAAATGTATTAAAAGTATTTTACTTTCTTAATTAATTTTTAAGGCTTTCAGCCTACTTTCCTCTCAAAATTCATTTCAACTCATCTATTTATTTATTTGAAAATCTCGCAAAAAGACACTTGTTGGTGCTTTCAACTCAAAATTTATTTCAACTCATTTATTTAATTGATGTCTTTCATGACTAGAGCCATCCATGTAGTATAAGCCATTGGGTCCTTTTTCTCAAAAAGAATATCCCTTCACATTGTTAACCAACTACATTAAGGTCCGATACATTTAGAAGGAATACTAAGTTGAAAAGAAAATATTGTGTAGTAGAAAATTTTATAAAGAAAGATAAATTCTTTCCATTTGTTTTGGCTACGATTTTGGAAAACATTTTTTGTTCGTTCAGTTATAATAGTTTTACGTATCAACATGAATTATTGTGATATGAGATTTTGCATATTAATTGATGACACTATAATACATTCAAGACATGAAATTTGAAATTTATTAAATATAAAAATATATAAAAATCGTAAAGAAAAGAATACATTCCAAAAAATTAATTTTTTAATTTGTCTTATAATAGAATTATAATAATATTTAAAGGAAAATCTTATCCCTTCTCATCTAAACATTGACTCCAACATGCAAGTTTTAAAATCACAACTTTATTCTTAACCACTAAAATTTTGAATAAATAATTCTTAAATAATATGGTTCAATTATAGGAATGTTTAAATTATTAAGATATCTTTTGTAACATCATTATTTTTAGTGAAGATCCTCGTTCTAACCACAAGTCTCTTTTAACGGCAAAATAACTTTAAATTTCCATTTAAAAATATCAATTGATCTTTATTTAGTAATACACCTTCCAATATATTAGTAAGAGGTTTGAGTTTGAAATCCAACCTCTTTAAAAATATAGTAATTATTAAAAAAATCTCCTTTTAAAAATGGTGGAAACCGCTTCACCATAAATTGCATTCCCTTAAAGATGGATTCCACCGTACGCAAATCTCACATTAGATTTTGTCTGAACCTTTGTTCCTCTAAAGTTATATTAATTATAAAAAAGATATTGCATTATGTAAAGGTATTGATTAAATAGCTGAGCTAGTTATGCGACGATTGCCAAAATCACAAAAGGACCCTCCACTTTATTTCGGTGTCATCAGAAATTATTCCTTTTTCCATAATAGGTGGTCAATTAGGTTAAGTTAAAGGATTGCAGTTGGAATATTTTGTGCAAATAGAGCTTCAAAAGTATAAGAACTTTATTACAAGTAAGACTGATTCTATGAAGCCAACAAGAACCAAATAGAGTTGATTACTTCGCATATTTATCGGGAGGGAAATCAAGTCGCAGATGCCTTGGCTAACTATGGGAGAACAGTGGACTCGTTTGTTTGGTTTGATGTCATTCCTGACTTTTGTTTTTATAGTTACCGAGACAACTTGTTAGGTCGGAGCATGTTCCGGTTTAATTAACTTTTATTTGTATTTTTCTTTTATTATTTATTAATAAAGGGTAGTGGGTTTTTTGGGTTGTGCGTGGCAAGTACTTTGATCGGTCTGCTGCCGGTTTTCGGACCAAACTGGCGGATCGGCGGGATGAGTGTTACTCCTCAACTCTTTTCCCCTGCTATCCTAAATTTAGAAAAAAAAAATATGAAGCCAATAAGAATAATTTCCCGCTTACCAAGTGTATGGTAATTTTTTGAAGGAGGTAAAGAATCATGATATATGTCTCCTCTATAGTCGTATATCATTTAGGCATATATCGTAATTTTCAATATTCTAAGAACATCTCGAAAAAAAAAACAAGTTCTTAAAAATTGAGTTACCAATACAGAAAAACGTAAAACTTTTCTATCAATAGTCCCAGTTTAGACAATTTGGAACTGCAGAAATTGCAATATGTCAATGCTTAGCAATCTTATGTGGAACACCAAAGGCTAAAACCACTATAGAAGTTTTGCTTAAGTGTAAGCCAATTATCTCTGAAAATAATGTCGGTACATCCATCTTCAACACGAATAACTATAGCTAATCAATATAAGTTTATTTAATTGCGTAAATAACATGTAGGTAAGTAATGTGATTAGTATAGTTGGTGAAATCATTGTTGATCAAATGTATTAATAGGGAAGTTTAGGATTGAAGAAATAAACTCTCAGTGAAATTGAAGATTAATACGTGTTGAGAATATGAGCCGAAATTAAAGTGGCTTAAGACCAGCCCAAGGTTGGCATAAGTTCTTCATTTTGAATAAGGGGCAGAATTGTCCTTTTTGACTTGATATATAAAGCCTAAAATCACCAGATTAGGGTTAGGTTGCATCCTTTTGTGCAGACTACGTCTTCTCTCCAAAATTTACTCTTGAGTTTGTTGCCTTCGTTGCTGGTTCGAGACTTTCGATTCTTTTGTCAAGAGGTCAGTGTTTGAAGGTGTTTGATTGAAGAGAAGACTGAAGTCATTAGATTTTTTGGATCGGTGATGTTTTTCTGTCCCTCTTTGCCTTTTAATATGAACTGGTTTGCGAGTTATATGATTCATTACTGTAATCTCAGTTTCTTGTTATTGTTTGCTTGTATTGTTGAGTTTTATAGAAGCTTGTGAAACTGAGAAATAGATATAGGCCTGTAAACTTACAATCGCTGTTAAGCTTGTTTTGGCCGGCGATTTTAGTGAAACCAACCAGCTCGGATACGTACTCTGATGATTAGCCACCATCTGCTAATCGGGAGGAACTCCTAAAATTTCTCTGTGTTCTTTACTTTTCTGCTATTTCGTGTTTTCTGCAATTTCGAGGGTATTAAACCCTAACAATAACAATACATAATACATTACAACTCGTAGAATTGTTAAGTAATGATATTACTTACTATAATCGATAATATAATCCATAATTTCAGTTTGAAAAACAATGATAATTCGATAAAATTGTCACACATAGCTCGAAATTTACCTGAGTGATGGATTTGTGGTCCTTCTCTATCATATAACATTAACTTTTGTCATTAATTTCATATACGAAGATTTTACAATTGATATTAATTTGTTCCAAAATATTCGTCAATAAAAATATATATATATTTTTTTTGAATTTCAGATTGTGAAAGTAACAATTCAGATGGCTCACTTTCATTTTAATAATTGTATTCTTTCTCGGGTCCCTTGTACTCCATTCATTTGTACTGCTCTTGTTTCTTTTCCCCATTTTTCGTACTTTAACATAATTATATTGTTTCACAGAATTATGAACAATATAACTAAGTGATCAGGTTTTCTGTTTTCCATATCAGGTCCTGCTATGTTAATTAAAAGCAGATGATGAGTTCCATTTATTACATGTAATAAGCAACCAAATAGCACCTCGTCCATTTATTAGATTTGAGACACACTAAATCCATTAGACCGGGATGAGTTAGGGTCTAGATTGGGGGGCACTCTGGTCAACAAGCACCTCGTCCATTTTTTTTAGGATAATACCAGGATTTAGCGAATTTCGTCTAGTGCTCTCCTTTTTGCGGATGATCTTCTCCTCCTGGCGGAAGCGAGCGCGGGGCAAGCGGAGGTTATTGGGGAGGTGTTAAACTATTTTTGCCGCTTTTCGGGTAGCAAGTTCAACCCTGGGAATTCTACCATCGTCTTCTCCAAAAATGTCGGTCAGGCAGTAAGAGGGAGGATCTCGGAGGTTCTGGGGTTCAAGGTTGCTTCAGGCCTTGGCCGATACCTTGGCGTGGTCATTGGGGAGGGACGGTATGACAGGGGAGCGTTTGATCCGATTGTAGAGATAGTCAAAGCCCGGCTTAATTCGTTGAGTGCTTCGATGCTCTCTTTGGCGGGGAGCTTAACATTGGTTAAATCGGTGCTGGCAACAATCCCTTTCTTTCAGATGCAGGTGCTGAAATTTCCGGAGTATGTTTGCCATAAAATCGAGGAGCTGATTCGGCGGTTCCTTTGGGGAGCTTAAGACAGGGCCCGGAAGATCCACTTGATTAATTGGGAGACCATTTGTCAACCCTTGCGTTGTGGCGGCTTGGGGATCCACAGGATGAATTTCATGAATTCGGCCTTTTTAATGAAGGTTGGATTCCTGCTGATGAGGAGAGACGACTCTCTTTGGGCCAAATGTAATCTCGACAAGTATGCTTGCGAGAGCTTGGCAACGGCCTCGATCAGAAAGGGTCAACGGGTTTCCCAGCTATGGCGTGCTCTCGTTAACCTCAAGGAAGACATCCTTCTAGGGGTGAAGTGGGCGGTAGTGGACGGGGCGAGAGTTCGGTTCTGGAGTGATAATTGGGTGGGTGACTTGGGGCCCCTTAGCAATTTGTCTTTCGGCACCTTGTCGGAGGAGCAGCTGAATATGAAGGTCTCGGAGTTGGTCGATCCGGGGGGGGATGGAGATGGAGCGAGTTTGAGCACATGTTGCCGAATTCCTGTTTATTCCAAATTGCGTCGATCTGTGTTGAGGTTCAGGACCGAAACCAGGATGAGATCTTTTGGATGGGCTCCACGTCAGGGGATTTCACGGTCTCTTCGGCTTACGGTCGCCTTGAGATTGTGGGAGGAGATGAGGCGGATGAAGCCTGGAAAAGCATTTGCAGTTGGAATGGGCCGCAAAGGGTGAGGAGCTTCCTCTGGTTGGCTTATCATGAAAAGCTCCTTACCAACTTCGAGCGAAGGCGAAGACAATTGACTCTTGAGGCCGGTTGTCCTAGATGTGGGATGAATGTTGAAACTACTTTGCATGTTTTGCGGGATTGTGAGTTTGCTGTCAAAGTGTGGAAAGCGCTTGGTGTGATGGTAGGATCGGCGGGGTGGCTAAGTGGAGGTACCAAGGACTGGCTTAAGGAGAATATCTGGAGGGAGAGGAGCTTTGGGATGGAGCATTGGGGGTTGATGTTTGGTATTGTTGGTTGGCTCTTGTGGAAGCACCGGAACGAGCTGGTCTTCGGCTCGGTTGAAGGCTC
>CAOJBJ011750761.1:0-11336 GCA_948291685.1 Euphorbia celastroides | reverse complement strand
GAGGTAAATGGCACTTACGAACAAGTTCAGGGATGCGAGAAGAACTTTTGAAAGTTCAGAGATATGAAGGACTAATTGAAACAATTTCAGGGGTTCTAATGCATTAAGTCTTATTTAAGTTTATGCATTTGACTTGTAAATTATATATTTTATAGAATAAATTATGTGGTTGGTTGTTGGGTTTCTTGCATATATGTGCATCTCTCTCCTTATTTCATGGAATGGCATGAAGTGTAAGGAATTTTTTAATGAATCATGTGTTTGTATTTAATTAGTTTGATAATAATATTAATAATCACACAAAAGGGTTGACCTAAAAGAAAATTTAATTATAAAACACGACAAAATCGAATTTCATTGTGGAATAAAGATACTAAGAACAAGCCAAATTATGTTTAAACATTTTCATGTACTACGTGGGTAGCTAAGACAACTTCTAATTTAATGATTTGCATGTCTCTAAACAAAAAATTACAAAAATTAGACTAAAAACTTAGACATTAATGTCAGAATTTTGTTGTTTTTTTCGTATCCATATATCTCTTGTAAGTTATGCTTATTTTGCTTTTAATAATGTAACTATTATTTTGCATTTCTCCACCATTAAAAGAGTGGTGGAATTTTTATCTTAATTAAATTACAACATTTAGAAAGAATTAAGATTATTTAGATGACAATCTCTTGATTAAATTCATAGATAACCTAACTTTGTAAATGTGTTTATCAATTAAAAATTTTATGCAAAGTTGTATACTTTATGAGAAGTATTGTCTTTATCACTTTCTTATTATTATATTGCTTGGAAAGTCTTAGAAGACAAGTGATGGATTTAATCTCTTATGGGTTCTCTAACTAAGAAATGAACCCTAATTAAACTAAATAATAGTTTTCACAATTGCCAACAATTGCAAGAAATGTTAAACTTAATTTCACAATATATATGATAATTCTATTATTAAATCATTTGCATACTTTTTCTTCAGTTATAATTTAATCCAATAAATACAGATATATACAAAATTGCAAATTAAGACTTTGAAAAATAATGCTTTACTTCAAAGTAAATAACAATTTACTTCTCTCTCCATAATAAGTAAGGTTCAATTCATAAATTTATCACCAGATTCATGCATGGGAAGTACAAATAGAAAAAAACTGAAATTTTTGCCTTAATTTCAAATTTTTGCAAACAATTTGTAATATCTCTTAAGCAAACAGTGACATTGATTAATTTTCTAAACACGTGAATATATCCTAACCTATAGATTATATATCGAGATTCATAATGCTCGATTATTATTTTTCATAATTAGAAACTTTAATTATTTAAGGTAATAATTATAAAACATTTAGTGCTATAAAATCATTAAGTTTGCATGAGAAGCATGGTATAAAATGATGTGAATCTCATTCAAATTATAGAGTTTTTTCATAGGATGCATTCGTGCGTAATTTATATTATTAGAAAAAAATCAATAATAATGAGCAAACTATTCCTGATTAATTATTTTGTTTACAAGGATGATAATTAATTACTTTGATTCATCAATAATTATTGGCGTTTAGACAATTAGTGCCCTATACAACCTTAATACGTATATATCATTACTCCTAAGAAAAACTTAATTACTAAAATTTTAGTCACATGCTCGTAATTTTTTTAATTATTATCCTGATAATTGGTACTAATTTGTAGGAAATGAAAACCTAACTAATTTAATCAAGTTAGGATAAAGTTTGTCCATGCAAATTACCTATGTTCATCAATAATTATGGCTAATCTACAATTTCTAATTAGCGATATTTACGTGACTGATATATTAACATTATCCTAATTAGATGTAATCAAGAAAAAATTACTCAAAATTATCTATAAATCAAATATTTAGAGATAATCTAGAAAAATCCTCGATTATGTCTAGCATCCCTAGAATTAATCCTAATAATCAGCATATTTTTTCTTGTTTTAAGTTCCATATAAATGGTACAATATTGACGTTGACAAATATATGTGCTGGATTCTTACATTAAATCCAAATTTTCACCTTAACAAAAGTGATATGTGACTTAATATCACTCAAGCAAGATTCGAGAACGAGTCTAATAAATGTAGATAGTATTTATTTAGATACACAACCCAAATCAGATTTAAATAAGTCGAGGTAAACAAAAGGAGCAACCCAAATCGGATTTAAATAAGTCGAGGTAAACAAAAGGAACGTAGCTCAATTGGTACACATTTCAATGTAGAAGTGGGGGGTTTTAGGTTTGAAACTCAACTTCTTCAAGGATTTATTAAAAATTCAGAAAAAAAAGTCGAGGTAAAACTCGGTGAACTAAGGGATAATAAAAATCCAAACACAACAAGAAAGTGATATCTTGATTTTGTTGTTGTTGTTGAGATTGTGATTGTTGCTTAGGTTTTTACTACAAAGACATTTTCTTTATTTTGACACATTGTATCTTAATGTTATCATAAATATACGGATTTTATCTTTCGTTCCAAGTTAGAGTTAGACAAGTTTGTTGTTTTTAGATCATATCATAAAAACTGTTAGATTTGGACGTTTTTCCACATAAATTTCGAAATAATCGTTTTGTATTTATACTAACAAATGTTTTCTTGATTTACTAGAATTACAGTATCGAGTTAGATGTTTATGTATTAGTTACATTTGACATTTCAGTATGTAAATGTTATTTAAGCAACAAAATTCTCGCATTTTTCATTTTGATTCTAATAAGTTTAAACTCATTTATATTTTCGGTGTCTGTTTCGATTTCCGTTTTCGATACTCAACCTCAACACTAAGTTTTAGGAGTGGGGAATACATGTTAAATAGTTACAATTTTTTGTTTATTTTTTTTAGTTTTTATGTTAGTGGAACGTTTTTTCCAAGAAATTAGTGTAATATATCCTGCAACAGTAAACTTATATTGTTTTTGCCTTTGGAGGAGAGTGGTAGTTAGTTTTCTATAAAACCCTACAATATATGGACAAAACACTCAAACAACTAATGTTTTGTCAAAAATAACTAACTAAACGTTAAGGTTAATTAAGACAAACATTATGATTATCCATTTTAATTGCCCGGATAAGACAAACAATTTAGTCCCTAAAAGGAATTTAGGGACCTAGAAATATACATTTCACCTAAAAATGGATATATTGAGACAGAACAGATTGTACTAAAGAAGAAAATGCATGTAGTTCTGCTGTTTCTGTCATTTCTCCTACTCCAAATTTGTCCAAGTTGAGCAAAACATTGGATATTTGTATTACATTAGCTTAATCTCGGTTCTAACTAATTAGTTGCTTAATCATGCATCGGAATTGTAATTAGAAAAAAATTAAGATACGTACCTCGGATTCGCTATCGAGTCTCAGCTTGTTAACCAAATACTTGATTAGTAACCGAACCGTCATTCTTCCATCACTGAACACATTTGAGTACCCGAGGTAAATATCGAAAAAGGGGTTTAAATATTTTCATCCCGACTAAATTGACACCGCGAGCGAGTTTAAAAACAAAGGAAAGTAAAAACATACTTGATTCTAAGGTAGCTCTTCGATATTTGTGGCAAGAACGGTTCTTGTGCTCTGAGTTAAAACAAAAAAGAAGCTCGATAAACAGTGATTAAATTCCGAACAAAATTTCTTAAAAAAAATAAGTTAAAATGTTGTGCACTTACTGATTTTGCGACGCTTGAAGAGTGAACCAAATGCCGGAACTCGGCCGTCTCGGGGGATCAACAACCCGAAAATCGTGAACATAACTCGGCCCGGGTGCTGACGTGTCAAATCCGGCGTTGAACGGCCGGGAAAAGTACTGACCCAACGGCAAAAAACCCGAAGAGGAAACCGTCGCCGGTGGATATTGCATTTGCAACGGCCTAAACCCCCAGTGTTGCGCCTCTTGCGGTTGCTGTTGAAAAAATAAAGAACCACTAAATCCACCGGCCGCCGCATGAGCAGCGGCGAGGGTCATCACCGGCGGCGGAGGAATGTTAAAAACCGGCCTCGAGGAGGCCGAAGAAGCGTTTCCCGGTAATAGATCAAGCTCGATCAATCCTCTTCGTGCAATATCCACCGTTGGATCAACAATATTAGTAAGACCGTCGTTGTTTCTTGTTCTTGTTGTTGAATTTGAATTGGGATTTGGGTGGCCTAAACCCAATTGAAGCCAGCTTTCGTCTCTAATTTCTTGCTCTTGATTGTTGTTATTGGCGCTAACATTCTCGTTAATTTCTTGATTTTTGCTGTCTTTTGAGGTGGAATTATTAATACTGTTAGTTCTTGATTCATCTTCTGCCATGGATGAAAAACTCTTGTTACCAACTAAAAAATCAGATCCTAAAACAAAACCCTCATCGTAACCGCCGCTGCCCCCGCCGCCGAGAAAAAGGTGCCTTTGTTGGCCTTGAGCTGCAGGAACCATGGTCATATCCGGAAACCCGAAAACCCGACCCGGAGAAAACCAGCCATGGATCAAGTTAATGGAATTGAGAGATTAGTAAAAGAAACAAAACCCATTAAAGAGAGATTAAAATTTTTTTAAAAGCGTTTCGATTTTTTTGGGGGTTTGTTTGGAGTTAGATATGAGAGAGAGGGCAAAGAGAAGGAGGAGAATGAACTTTGCAAATCTCACTTTCCATTAATTCTCTTTGTTTGGAAGCTTGTGGAGATGGAAAAAATGGCAGGAGATAGAGAGAGAAATAGAGGCGAGAGGAGAGAGAAGGAGAGATGGTGGTCAGCCAGTTATCTTAAATATATAAATAATAACGTTGATAAATAATTTGTCAAAAACTACCGTCTAGTCCAATTCATGACATGTTTATGGCGGATTCTTAATATAAATGTTTTTTCAGTACAAGTTATAGCGAAATAAATTACTTCATTATGAATTCTAACAAAATGAACTAAAAGATCTGTCAAAAGATGTGGCATAACTCTATTAACTACATATCATTTTCATAGACAACATAAAATTATATATGAAGTTAAGTTGATATTTGATAACTAACAGGTTAAGAGAGCCATCAATTGGTCATTAATCAAGTGGTACACCTTCCAATATATTAATGGGAGATCGTGAGTTCGAAATCCAACCTCTTCAAAGATATATTAATTATTTAAAAAAAAAAGAACAGGTTAAGAGAGCCGATTTTAGGATCAGCTCAAGGCCACAACGCCCGAGATCAGAAAAATTCGACATGCTAGGTAACCGTATATCGGAATGTAGGATATTAGCATCTGATGCAACACGACCTAAGGTCTTTATGGAAAATTTCAATTAGCACGAGATTTTCATTATAAAGATGTCACGTCAATAGAAACAATTATCTCTCTTCTTATAAGAAAAGTAGAAGAAAGAGTTCACTTTCTCGATTCATTATTCTAGAAACTATCAAATTTAAGTATCGGCAAGATTTCGTCATAACTCCAACAAAGCACTTACTCTTTGTTTATTGTCACACACTACTATAATCAAGCTAGTGCAAGCTTCCCGTCATTAAAATAGTGTGGTAAGCGTTATGAAAGTTTGATTATAACTAAATTTTGTAGCTTTTATAGCCATTTAGGATGTCAAAATTTGTCGATAATAACTAACAGTTATTGGTAATAATTAACAAAAATTAACCACAATAGCTATTTGTGAATTATTTCATAAATTTTTTACCTTCTCTGAATTCAAGTTCAAATTGAACTTAGAAGAAAAGTTCATTTCTAACCTTGACCATTGAAGCAATCCGAATCGGTTTAGGCATGTAGCTAATTAACTAGTGAACATGTCTATTTATAATTCATAGCTTGTTTGCAATGTTGTATGTTATGTTACACCATAATTTCGATTTATGAGGTTTGACCTCAGGTGCTAATGAAATTATTTTAGTAAATTTTTGTGAGAGAAGTTGATCAACCTTAATGTAACATTCCAATGGTAACAAATTAACATAGTGGTTAATATGATACAATTTTAGTCACAAAAAACCACTTTTATTTCAGAATGCAAGTTAAAATTAATTCACCGTAAAAAAGTAACATGTCTTACACGAAATTATGAGATAATTTTCGGTGAGTTGTATCTATAGGCAAAACACCAAACTCACACTCGCCTTAGCCAATGTATTAGCAGATAACTAGCAAGCATAATTCACTATAGTTTCTATTGACTACATATAAATAACGAAAAGAAGGTGATTTATCGAGCTAAAGAACATAGGGCATGTGTCCGAAGAAATGAAAAAATTGACCATAAAGGCTCATTCATTTTATAATATCTCGTAAAAGGTCCTTTTTAACCCTAACTAAGGATTATATGTTGGCCCTTTAATTTTAGGACAGCTAACCTACGACACCATATATTCTTCCAAAAAACAATGCATTATAATATTTATTGTTCCAAATATGAGACAGCTAAAAACTGATTCTTGGTCTCATTTCTTCAATTTTTGGGCCACTTTTTGCTTGAAAGATTCCACGCGTCTCATTCCTTTTTTTTTTTTTAATTTTACGTATATTCAATCTCAATATTAATATATTATCTCATTTTATAAATAAATAAATCCAATATAATAATATATAAAATAAACATCTCAATTTCTTCTCTTCTTATTCTCTGGTGGTTGCAGTTGGAATCTCCCTTTCAAAATTGAATTTCAATTAAGTGGATCGTATGTATAGCACTTAATTAACTAGTGCATTAACAAGGATTTGGGATTTAAAAAAGTTCAATTTATTAATCTACGAAAAATAAAAATTGTAATTGGAGCTTAGTTAGTCTATAAACTTTTGGATTTAATTTTCTTTTATGACGTAACAACATAGAATTTGTTTGGTTTCCATTATGGCTCCTACTATGTTTAGATTCCATATGGAATATGCACTTGATATCAGCCGGTGAGTCTCTAGAATTTGATACATTCGAAATGCTTAATACAAAATAAAAGTTTCACTGTACATGTTTTGCATTGGAGAAAACATGCATGTAGAATATTATAAATGAATTGAAAGAGTAGATATATAGAGAGAGTATATATATATATATGCAATAAAATTTAACACCAGTAAAATGTTATGTTGTATTTGGGATATGTGTAGAGTCATTATTTTCGATGGCCTTGAAAATAATAATTTGGGTTATTATCTTGCCGCTTCTTGTTTCATCTCTTAAACTTTAGAATAGAACTTTAGATCATTTTTATCCCTCCCTGCCAATTCGAAATTTCTTTTAAATTTGAGCTGGTGAGATTACATGAAGTCAAACCGGAATTTTTCTTTACCATTTCCTTAAATAAGTTGAACTCAGAATTTTAGGAAGTAAAGAAAATGTCAAACATGTAGAAGATTTTTTTTATAAAGAATCGGCTCCTTGCACACTCATTCAATTTAACGGTTGAGTATGTAAATTAACTGAAATTTCTCTACCCTATCCTTTTTAGTTCACTAAATCATTTGACAGTTTATTTATCAATCAATATATAATATAAGATAAGACGTGCATTATGGTGACCTAGCTAAGAGAATTTGAATAGAAATAGCTCAATGCATTACTTGTCCTATGTGCTTGTTTTATTTAGTTCGTTCCACCTAAGAGATAAAAAAAGGGTAGTGTTACACTATTAACTTAAAAATATGCACTATATTTTCGTTTTTTCGACACATATTTAATTCTGGTAGGTTTGATTATTTGAATATATTATGTTCTTTCGACTGAATCTGACACTTGGTATTTAGAGATAAACTAAGGAACCAATGTAATCCAGTTTAGCATAAGTCCTCGATGACTGCAAGACTTGGCGCATGAAGATTACGGGCACCGTTCCGCTTCCTATAAGTGTGAGTTTCGAATAGGCAAAAGAAGAGAATAAGTGAAGTCCCGATAAGAAAGCCTTTCACCTTACCCTCTTCCAGCGGCCGCGCTTGCTTTTAAGTTGAATTTCGATAGTTTACGAGGAAAAGCACCTCCTATAGGCTAGGGCCATCTACCTCAGCTACTAGGCCTCCATTTTTATGGAATAGATGACGATTTCCTGAGACTTAACCGTTTCGTTAGATCATAGAAGAATAAAGACTTTTCTTAAAGTTTCAGTAAATGTCATGCAAAACAAGACAATTTGAAAGAACATTTGATGTATTCGGTTTATTATTAATCAGTTACGATTCAAATTACACTCATAGATATTCCTCAAATGCCTCCACACGATGGTAGATTCAATTTTTAAAAATATGAATACAACAAAATGAGTCGATAATATAAACTTATACCGTATGTAATTCGAATTAGTCAATCAATTCCAATAAAAATGCATGAAAAAGAAGTTACATACATAGAGAATCATGCATAAGCATAATGGAGTTGGCCCAAAAATCAAGAAAATAGCAGAAAGACATTCTTTTAAACAAAGCATGTGCTTCCCACTCTTCTCTCCTCTGCAACTCCCACTTCTCCTCCGTACCATTTTTGTTGACACCCATGCCTCTCTCAATTAATTATAAATTAATTAACATAACTAATTACTAAGTTAAATTAAAACAATGCCACTAATTCCTTATCAAAAAAAAAATGCCACTAATTAATTAACAATCATCAACTTGTGTCAGTTTCAATTCTCCCCTTTTGCCTTCTTGTCCTGAAAAGGCTGCTACTTCTCTTTCAAGCCCCATCAAATTTAACATGCTCTATTTCTTTATTCTTTCTTCTGTTTATTAGGGTTTGGAATTGAAAGAAACAGAAAATATTAAGGTTCTTTTTGAAAGATGAGTCAATCCACCAATTGAATTGTTTCCAAACTCGTCAAACTCTGAACTTCAAACAGAGGTATGCCTTTCAAGTTCTACCTTTATTATTGGGAAGCATAAGCATAATCATGCATCTTATGTTTTTAAATTCAGCTAGATTTAGTTTTCTAGCTTGATTCAATTTATTTTGATTCAGTTGACTAATAGTGGAGACATGGTGGATTTTATCTGTAATTAGTGTATTAAACACTACTATGTCACCCATCATTTAATCTAAACTTTGTAATTATCTTCCTATGTCACTAGTATTCCTTATATAAGATATAAACTCTAATAAATCTTAATTGTCATACTTATTTATTAGCTTAATTTTTTGAATAAAATGGTGTTCTGGTATGATATTAGTCTCTTAAACTTAAAATTTGAGAGTTAACATCTTAGTAGCTGTACTTATGAATTAAATTTAAACCGACATATGGTATAGTAATTGTATATAGTATTCGCTTTAATTCTAAAAGGCATCTGAATGCCGTAGAATGTCAATAATTATAGAAGAGCTAAATATCATGATTTATTTATAAGCTTTTCTATCAATTGGTTTGATGACATCAATTGTTGTTTTTATAGTGTTTTTGACACTTCTTTACACTTAAATGTGTTAAATGAAAGCAATCATAGTACGTGTTCATTAGATTATGTACAAACTTTATTTCAACAAAATGAGTTTTTAGAGTTCGAAACAATTGACATTCAAATTAAATAGCATCACACATCTTGTCATAAAACTTTTTAACCTAATAGTTTACACTCACAGGAAATGCCAAATTAGCTTTTCCATTTTTTACGAGTGTGGACTAAATACATTTTGTAAATTGATGGAAAGACGAAATATCACATTCATGTCAAGCCGAAAACTTTCAAATTGTAATGGATAAGAGAAGGCTCAACGTGTCAATCCTTGACGAGACAATTCTTAGTTAATGTTATTATTATGATTCATCATTTGTTAAGACTGCAAATTTTCCGATTTGAAAAGCAAAAAATTCAGCAGGTGAATAACACTATTGCTAAGGCTGTAACATCAATAGGATTTATCATTACTTTAAGAAAAACCAAACCAAACCTAACTTATCAACATATTCAAAATACTACACACTGTCAGTCCAATTATTAGTTTGTACTCTTTTTTTCCAATCTAATTTGCTACTGTTTTTTTGAATTAAAGGACTCTTTAGATGCTTAGCTAACTGTCTCATTTGGGCTTCACTAAGCTCAACTAATCGCTCGTGAATAGTATGGGTGAGCATTCCGTCTATCCAATCTAATCGAATTGTTCGATTTACCCATTTTTCATGATAATTTTTACCACATGTTCTCCTCTAATTATTAGAACTATTTTGATTGAAGTAATTCGGTTTAGTAGAACCAAATACTTTCCCTTAAATAGCATGAGAGTTATAGGCGCACATTAGCTATTAGTTTAAACACGAGAGTTAAATAATTACATATAAAATATCATATTAACTGCAAGCTTGATCTCTAAATATGTGAACAACATAAAGTGGGTTAAGAATTCGATATTGATTAGCTTACCATTGTACAAGATACTTTATACTTTGTACACTCTAAGTTTGTGTTTTGGAACAGCAAAATTATCTCTTATCCTGCCCGTGGAAATTATCTATAAGGAAACCATTTGCATGCATTGTTGGCAATAACTTTTTTTACTCGTCCTTCGTCTTATATCGGACCACATATGCTCATATTTAGATGAAACAGATACTCATATATGGTAGGGATCGATGATATTTTCTCTAGATTAAACAGATCCATGATTTGATATCAAAACCGTTTAAATTCAGAGTTATCGGTCGAAAACCTTTACCTGCAAAAGTTTTGAAATGTTCCATGACAATTTACCTCTATAGTTTCTAAACACTTATAGTGTAAAGAATACGAGTTGAGGCCTAAAGGATGACATATATCTTTATGAACAATTGAAAAATGAAAGCCCAAAAACAATAGTTACCATATTAAATATTTAATGTAAATATATACTATTGAAAACAAAATTATAAGGTCAAATGTATGAATTGCTCCTTCAAATTGGAAAAAAAAAGACACATGTCATCTAAACATTTAAGGTTTCACACATAGCTTTCTAAAGTTGGCAAAGTGGACACATAATTCTCTCAAGTTGGTAAAAAAGTTACAACTCAAATCCCTCGAGCTGCTGTGGCACTTTTCGATTTAGGGGAGTTACACGTTCACTTTTACCAACTTGAGGAAGTTATGTCCACTTTTGTAAATTTAGATAAGTTATGTGTCCACTTTTCCTAATTTGGGAGAGTGATGTGTCCAAATTAAAAAATTGGGGTGACGTGTAATTTTTTTAGGGATAAGTTCAAAAAACCTCCCTGATATTTCAAATTTCAGCAAAATATCCCCTGATGTTAAAAACCAAGCAAAACGCCCCCTGATGTTTGTCTCCGTTAGCAAAGTGAGGATCAGAGCCCTAACACCGTTAAGAAATGCCATGTCAGCAGGGACATTTTTGTCAAAATCTATTCTTTTAACTCATTTCAATAAAAAC
>CAOJBJ011750080.1:0-10051 GCA_948291685.1 Euphorbia celastroides | reverse complement strand
ATGACTTTTCAAGAACATTTTTTAATAACGTCCTTTAATTGGGGGGAAATTTGAATTTATATTATAATTCGGCATTTTTGATATGACTATCCTGCAGTTTTCTATTGGATTAATCATGGAAATTTCATCTTATCTAATTTAATTTTCATCTAAAGTATGACTTCAATGAGTAAATTATGCTTAATTAACTAATTAACGATGCATTATATATAAAATCAATCTTTTTTACTACTTTTTCCCTCTAAAAGTGCAACTCGTAGTGGGAAAGCTTTCGGCTAAAAGAGGATTCTTAATAAGTTAATTTGTTATTGAATTCAAGAATCTACAATTATTTCTTTATTGGAGTATAATCGGGAGGGTTTTTTTCCCTTTCTAAGTAGTTAGATGATCATGAAAGATAATGGTCATTCAATAATGCTGGCAAAATAATTTCTTTAAAATTTCTTATAATTAGAAAGTATAAAAATTTATTTATCCTCCACTAAAAGCTTTTCTGCTTTTGTATTGGTGGGTGTGGAATGTGGATAGATTAAGATATTCTCAACAATCCAATAATTCCAAGTAACCAAAGATTCTCCAAGTAAAACCTTAAAAAATGAATCATTCAGCCAAAACACGATTAGGTTTACCTAACCTATAGAAATTTTGTAACTTATAACCATTTTTAGTGAGTTTGAAGTTACTTTCACACAATTCTCCAGAAATATGAAACATCACTTTTTGAAAAGCATGAGCAAGGCCGGAAAAGCCATTTTACAGCTACAATAACTAATTTGAATACACCCTTAAATATATGACATTTTAGTTTTAATATTTCTTCCAAATTTTTATTAATCAGAACCTTACAAGTTTTACAAATCATAAGGTGACTATTTTTTTAAAAAAAAAAGTAAGCTTACTTTGCTTATTGCCACCATCAAATGAGTGGTTCGGTTTAATTTAATAGTGATATGAGTAAAGTAAACTTTGCTATGTTTGAAAATAAAGTAAAAATAGCCCATACCAATTAATTAAATGTAAACATCATTGTATCCTTAATTTTATCTTAATTAATGTCTTAAATTCCCAACTTAATTACTCGAAATGCTATGCAATTAATATGAAAGTATTGATGAAAGAACAATTGAAAAATTACCCAAAACGATGATAAATTTTTTTAACATTTCAATTATAGGACAAAGGGTATTAAAAAAACTAAAGGAGTAGTATTTTTTCATGTCATGCCATCACCTATATTCTAGCATATGTTCTAAATTTTAGCTTTTTTAATTGTTGGCATAAACAATAGATATTTAAGCACTGAATATGACATTATAGAAGAATAAGACTCAAATGTTTGAAATATTATTGAATACCCTAAAATTTACTGAAATAGATAAACAAGGCGGTGAATTAATTTCAACTATTAGGAGAATTTTGTTGTAAATTTTTTTAAAAAATTATCAATAGCTCAATTGTTACACCTTGAAATGTTAAAATGTGAGGTCTTAAGTTCGAAATCCAACTTCTTCAAACATTATTTAATTATTAAAAAATAAATTTGAAAAATAAAGTTAAATTGGCTGGAGTTTAAAACGAAGGATGAATGTATATAAAGAATACATTTTGGTGTCTTCACCTAACATGTTCTAAACTATGACAGAAATCACAGATTAATTTTTTTTTTTGTAGTTCTCCTTATGTAAAAATATTATGATAGTTAAACATATTCCGTTAGTTTTAAAATCTATTGGGAAAATTTGTTTCTTTGTAATCGTTGTTCGGACACATGAACCTGCTTATTAATTCTTCGACTCACACCGCACACTCTTATGTCATTATGTGATACAATTCTTGAGGCAAAAAGAAAACTTTGATATATGATAAAAAAATATAACTAATATTTTTATATGTCGAAATGCCATGAAAATAAATAAAATTTTATAGATTTGACTTCACGAAAGAGTTCTAACTAGTGTTACAAGTTGACCAATAATATGATACATTATATGAGATAAATGCGTGAACAGTAAAACTATGATCCAGAACAAAATAAATTTATTCACTGTGACAGTGTTAAAAAATATTATTATGCGCACAAAATTCATACAACGTCAAATAGTGGAGGGTGGGTCTTAATACTAACTAGTGAGTGAGTAGTAAAGCTTACTTTGATTCGTAAATAAAAATTTATCAGTATACAATTAGAGCTAAATGTAGAAAGTTTTTTTCTCCTTTGGAAATTTGTTGCCTAGTTGGTGTAAAATCTTGATCCTGGTAAAAAAAATATAAAATATTTCATCACGCACAGCTGAAAAAGGTTCATCCTTTATAATTTTTTACCGACATGTCTGTTTCTAATTTGCGAATTTACTTAGGTTATTGTTATTGAAATTTATGCTTTCTTGTTTAGCTGAATTAAGAAATATTCACGACAACCAAGCTTCTAAGTTCAGGAAAAAGCTTCCTCGTTAGAGAAAAAGATACACATTATAAAAAATATTTTCTCCTACGAACATATTTTTATTTTTCTGTTCAATTTCCTTTTATATAATAAATCCATAACAAATGGCACGCCAGATAAAATTATTTGTAGTCTTTTTAGGGGAGGATTCCCCTGCTTCCATATTCTATTTGTTTCAAACTCCCTTGGCTGTTAATGCATTTTTTTTAATCTACCAACTGCCATAATTACTATTCTTTAATATTAGGTGCATTTCAGAAAAAAGGTGCATTTTCATTTTATATAGTACCTTTTCAGATTTATAATTTATTGTATTTTATCAATATTTATGATTTTTACTTGAACTGCAATCTGTTCTTTTATATTTCAAAGCCATTTCCTCTTTAGTTTAATTTGATGAATTTTATTTCAGTTTACTTTCTATAAATTTCGGTTAAGCTCAATTTTATATAAGTTTGAATTTTAATAAGTTGCAATTAATTTGATATGAGTTTCAATCAATTTCAATTAACTTTTAATTTATAAGTTTCAGTTCATTTCGGTTCAAATCAAATCAGTTTTGGCAAGAAATTATAAGTTGAAAAGAATAGAATCTAAACCCACTTCAACTTTTTTTTTTAATATAGAAAAATCAACTTCAACTTTATTAGTGTAGTTTAACACAATTTTAAATTTACACTAAAGTCGATGGAGAGTGTTGATTAAAGTATAAGAAATTTGATTGAATTTTTTTATGAATAAATATATAAATACAATAAGGTATATTTTCTTCAACATATCCTACATTAAGTCAAGTATTATTCAACAAGTTTGTTCTAAGTTTTAAATAATTTTTAGAATCTATTCTTTTCATCTTATTTTTACTACAGATCAATATTATTATCATAAATTTTAATTATACTCAATTTTCGATAAGTTTTCATTTTGCTTAAACAAGTTTGTAATAAATTCAATAATTTTATAATAAATTTGAATTTCAATGAGTTTGAACTAGTTTAATATAAGTTTTAAATTAATCTATTTTCAATAAGTTTAAATAAGTTTCAAGCAGTAAGTTTTAGTTTAGTTTGTCCACTTCAATTCCAACACTTTCCATTCACTTGAAAAGAACAGAGTCTTAGTATTACTTTATTAAGTTTCACTAAGTTTCAATAATTCCACAATAAACTTGACATTATTAAGTTTCAATTAGTTTGAAATTAGTTTCTTTCCATAAGTTTCAACGAACTTCATATAAATTTTAAATGAATTTTATATAAGTTTTAGTTCAATTCTATCTATCATGAATAAATTGAAAAGAAGTCTCTAGTTGGACAAATTAATTGAGTGAACTTTGTTTTAATTTATTATGAAATATAATGCTAGAGATAATAATGAATATTGGTATAAAGTACATAGCATAATAACCATTTTTGAGTTTGCCACATTGATTATATGGTGTACATTATTAGACCATGGACCATGCTAGACCTTGATGCAAGATGATATTTTATTTTTTCTTCTATATGTAGTAACACCGTAGCAGAACTTTGGTCTGTAATTTCAAGCTTTTCACTTGATTTTAAATATTTTACACGAGTAGGGTTAAAAGCTGTACTGCTCCTGAGCATTTCAAATATCACTGAAAAATTGAAATGGAAATGCAGGGTTGTACTTTTGGTAGAGGAATATGTATAACTCCTCTTTTTTCACTTCTCTTTCTTCTTCCTTAGTGTTAGTGTTTAATCTATATTTATTTTTATTGTCTGTTGTGTTAGCCTAATGAGGAATTCAACAAAATGGTGAGTAATACCACGTATAGACTTTAAAATGAGATTATAAGTTAGCTTTGGATGATATCCACAAAAAAATGGATACTTGAATGAGTTATTAATATTTTTGCTATTCCTTAAGTATCATGGAAAGAAGGAACGCACTATTCACAGTTTAAAAGAAAAAAAATTAGGAAAAGGAGAATGCAAGTACATGGACAGAGTATGTAATAACAGGAGTTTGAAACAAATATCAAAATACTATAAAACTAATGAAATTCTGTAAAATGGAGTTTGAAACAAATATCAAAATATATTAAAACTAATGAAATATTTGATTTACAACTTTACTGGATCAATCGAGTTCGATCGTGACATATTCGGTAATTGAATTTCAAATAACATTATAAAAAAATAAGGAGAACGTACATTCAAATGTTTGTAATGACGGGGATAACATATCCTACCGTCATCTAGTTAAAAATAAAGCATGAGAAAAACATGTGGTATGGTGCACTTATAGTTTTTGTTTTCAATCGTATAGTTCCAAATATACGTATATGTTGGCTCTATGACTTGACTGTAGATATCCAGTTTTGAAGGTGATTCAATGTATTCTTTCCCTTTTTTTCTGCCAACCACCCATTTGAGTACTGAAAAAATTACTGGCGCGTACCCTCCACTGAATTCTTTTCATTTTTCAAAGATTTAAATTAAAGTTGTTTTTTTGAAACAGACAAGTCAGGGTAAACAGTATTCTTTTGTCGTGTTCGCCCGGACCCCGCCACGTATTACTGGACTTTTAAACAACGCCAATTTATTTGTCGCCAATTCTCGTGTGACAATTTTATAATAAAAAACACAAGACAAAAAAAGAATTCATTGCTGTATCGACACCTGTAGAGATGATGGTATTTGGGCCAGATAAGGATAATGGTTCTACAGTTGGCTTGGAAATTTACAAGAGAATTGATTAGTGTTTGATTATTTAATTAAGAAAAAGAGAAGCGAGGGACCATATTATCAAAGGAAATAAGAAAGGTTACTTTTGAATTGATTTTAGAGCATCCAGCTGTAAAAGTAAAGCAATAAAATTCAACTATAGGACTGCAAGTTTGTCCATAATCGGAGCTAAAAGTGGTCCAATATTTTCACATTCCCAAAGGAAGGGAAAAGAAATAAACACAAAACCCTGCCTTTCAAAATATGAACTTACTGTCTAAAAGGTCATATTTAGGGTGTATAAACCATGATTAAAGTGTATTGTAATTTCCATGCTTACTTTTTTTTATAGAATAAGCATTATTTTTTCAGTTTCACCGTTCAAATGAGTCGCGAAAATTTCGATCCAATCGTGTAGTTAAGCAAAATCATGTCTACTTTATAATGATCACAGATATATGATTATTTTCTCTTACTTGTAATTTTTAGTTCTGTATTGTAATATTGTTTTGCTATAATTGTGATGGTGTAATTTAATTTTGATTTTCATTTTGTAGTTATGATTTTATATATTTATTTATGTGTTTGAATTGCGTGTTAGTGCTAGTTTGTCGTACCTATATGTATATCAAGTTATCAACCTTTTACTTTTTGTCACATCTCTGGTTGTTTGAGTTATCAACTCCTTGAATAACTTTTACTCCAAAAATGACATTTGGTGATTCAACTGATATTTCATTCTTCATTTCACAACTTATTATAGATTAGTATATTTATATTTTGATTAACATATAATTCCATATTTTTAACCATTAAAAACTCAATAATTGCATATGTTATTATAAGTATTTTTTTAATAATTGGATAAATTTTGAAGAGGTTGAATTTTAAACGCACAACCACCCACCTTCACATTAGGTGTACTTAACAAATCACGCAAAACATATACTCTATTCTAATAGGCAATGGCTCATTACTTTGTTGAAGTCTTACTAGTAGATGAGAAGAATGGTTTTAGAGAGTAAAAGTATGGACAGTGTCATTTTTAAAAAGCTTGGAGGAAAAAATTGATGATTGTACATTGAAATGTATTGGCGTTAAATTTCCATACACATATCTACGTGAAACATAATTTTTGTTTTAAATTTTTTAATGTTAGTAACGCATTAAATTTGTAGCAGTTACACGACATAATATTTATTGCAAAGCATAATAATGACTGTACGCCAACAAATCATCGCCTTCGTTTATGATCTTTTAGATCAATGATTCATACTGAGCCCTGCAAATTAAAAGAATGAAAAGTTATTGAGAGAACGAAACCTTCTTTACATCATCATTAAGAAATAAATGTGTGTTTCACTTGAAATTATTACCATTCACCGATTAGAAGCTGCCACATCACCATCACACTTCTTCCCTTCATTTTTCACGTTTTTCCTTTGTGATAATTATTTAAAGGGCCACGCATGTTTTTACAACGTATTATGAAATTAGTTTGTATGTAAATTCATTGGGTTTGTCGGTTGATTGTAGAATAAAGTCAAAACCATTCATATATCACTTATATTTCTTATGAAATTTATATCCGATGTTTAATCTTATACGGCTAAGTGTTCCATATAAGCAAAGCCAATAAAATGCAAATGGTGGATAATCGAGTTTTTGGGGATTAAATTGCCTCTATTTTTGTTTAAATTTGGAGAGTTTTAAAAAATAAAACAAAAAACTTCTCGTCATTCAAATAGCATCCTATCAATGGCTGTTTTCGGCTAGAATCAACAGAATTCGCTAAAATCAAATCTAAGGGTTAAAGTAACTAGCTGTTTCACACTTATAAGTACTGGAACAGAAAATTCCAATACTTGAACAATAACTTCTGAAAACTGCAATGGTGGATTTGGAATGAACTCCTTTTATTAAACATGTACTTATAGTGTATTATTGTTTAGTTTTATAATATTTAAAGTGTCATGTGTGAAAGTTAGCCCCACTACGGCAACATGATATAATCAGAAACCACATTATACGTGGAGAAATGTAGACAGATCGGAAACTGGCTACTATATAAAGTCGTGAGGCTATTAGACTCAAGACTTAATTATGATAAATATGTTGAAAAGAAAAAAAGTTTTTGAAAAAAAATCAATGAGAAAGGGAAAAAGGAAATCCTGTTTTGGAATGTATGCAACAACGGGAAGAAGACGTAGATCATATGTGTACAACTTCAATCCATTTAAATGTCGGCTGGATTGTTTCGAAAACATATAGTGGCACTATTCAAATATTCTTGTCAAGGGCTTCTATTTATAATAGATAAGTACATCAAAGGGCAACTAATAATGAATAAAAATAATGGTTTTTAGGGGTTGTTTAGTATTGCTTCTCAGCCATTGTCATAATGAGTTAGTTCTTAAATTTTTTTCCTAAAATTACAAATTTTAGTTTTGAATAACACAATTTGTTCTTTTAGACCAATTAATTACAAACTTTTTGATAAGCTTTCCCAATACCAAAATCTACTTCTTTTAGTGAAAAACTTCGAAATGAAACTTTTGATAAAAACAATTTGAGAAAACAATGTCAAACTGGTCCTTAAAATAATAGTGCTAATACGCAAATTAGTTTTTCAAGATTTAGTCAAACGAGTCAAAGGTGCGAACCTGTGTAGGATATGTTCTTTGCTCTGAAAAAATATTTTTTATACTCTTCATGTAATTTGTTGATAAATTCTGTTAACAAAAATATTTATTCAGAAAAAAAGTATTATAAAGAAAGAGCAAAGAAATTTCCTGGTTATGAATTAAATATATGCGAGAAATACGTTAGTAAAACTACATCACATAAAGTTTAAGAAAGGAAAAGTCTGAAAAGTTATGATTATAACTTAAAGACATTGTAAAATTATTAAATTAATTTTAATCACAAAATTAAGACATTCACCACTTATATGTAATTTAATTTATTTGTGAGATATAAGAGTTGAAAAGTTTCTAAATCAACAATTTGTAAATTATAAGATTGAAGATTCTATCTTCACATGTAAAAAATCATTTAATCATCGTCAAATTTTCATTTATAATCTATAAAAGAATGATCGAGTTATAGAATTATTCTTTTTGAATATTTCGTAAATTTTTTAAGAGTCTGGGTTTTGAACTCAAGAAATCTCACCGATACATTAAAAGGTATACCATTTGACCGGAAACCAATTAATCATCGAATTACTTTTACTCGTGTACTCGTGTGCTGTGAAGATGAAAATTGATTTGTTCAATAACCACCCATAAAAATTCTGTGAATTTCATCAAAATGAATAAGCGGCTAGGGCCATATTTACAACCATATTCTCGATAACGCTAGTTGATCAATTTAAGCTATTGACATTTTTTTTGGAAAAGGAAGAATTTTATTCAAAGTGGCAATATACTATATTTTATTTGACATAATAAAAAGAAAATTACATACATCAAACAAAATAGTATACCATAATCAAATAAACAAAATTTCACCATAACAATAGATAAAAGAATACGTGACATAAGAGCATAAAAATAAACATAAAAATTAAAAATGACATCTGGATCCCTGAACTTGTCGATTTTTTTTATCTTACCTTCCTGAACATTCAAAAGTTTTTCTCGCCCCCATTAAATTTTAAAAAAGTTTCTCTCGCCCCCTGGATTCGACGTGTCAATTTTTGATTTGATGAAATGTTTGAAAGTCAAGCAAATTAGAAGTCGACACGTGACGTCTAAGGGGGGATTGGTGCATTTTTTATAAGTTTAAGGGGATGAGAAAACTTTAAGGGAGCAAAACAAAAAAATAGACAAATTCAGGGAGATCCTGATGCGTTTGGCCAATGCTGAATCCAATAAGGTCTTAATGCCCTACCAAATACTTTGAAGGAGTTACAGTTATGAGAACACATACCATAACAATAATGTTGTCCTAAATTTGTGTCCTTTTTATTTTTTTAAGAATTAAATTTTTTTGAAAGAACGAATGTTCGAGTCCTGGTTATCCTTTATCATGTTCTACCATTCATTTTTTGACAAATGACATATATAGAAAAAATGAAAGTGAAAGTATGAGAGAGATTGAGAATATGGATCACTTTTCAAACTCTAAATAGAGAGACATGTAGATAGACATGGTAAGGGATACAAATTTGGAACAACAATTTTTTCTCTCAATACTAACAAGATTTACAGTTTTTTGACGATCATGCTTAAGAAAGCCAAATACGAAAGATCCTTAGTATATTTACATGAAAATTGATGGAGTCAAGCCCACTTGTAAAATTATCTCAGTTAAGGGTTATAGTAGCAGGTCAATATAGTTGAAGAAGTAGATAATACCGTAGAAGATAAAAAAATGTATACGATACACATTATTTACACAAATATGTAAAGGTAGAACAAACAACACAATAAGACTATAAAGAAGGAAGAAACAAATCTAGTAAATTTTTCCTTCTTCCTCAAATTCGAAATGGTAGAGACTTTACGAGAGAGGTGGTGGCTAGGTGGGGAGAGATATCTACAATGTATTTCAAAATTCTCTTTTATACATTTTCTGTAAGAAACGATACCTCTAAAATTATCTTTTGAAGACGTTGCAAAATGGTTGCTAATTTGATTAAAATTCAAAAAATAATAAATTTATACTATTATTTTATATACAATAAATTTATTTTATCTTATGTATGATAAATTTATGCTGTAAACAATTTTACGAGTGAAATTTTTTCATGAAAATAAGATTAAAACAATGTTATGATGGACAAAATTAAGTTTACTTATTTAAAATAAAGTCATCTCAAATTCTTCTTTATATTAATATAATAATATTTAATATTATTGGTATAAAATATTTTATATAATATAGAATTCTATTGTTATGGATAACTATT
>CAOJBJ011749695.1:0-10102 GCA_948291685.1 Euphorbia celastroides | reverse complement strand
GAAATAAAGATTCGATAAAATAAGGTGATAAAAGAGAGAAAAATATGAACTTTTTCCATCTTCAGTAATCTGCCGAAAGATAAAATGTGCCAAAGATCAAAGGGAAAAATGACAAACAATACAGTAATATAAGCCAAATGTACCAAAACTATAAGCGTAGGCCAAATCTCAAATAACAAGTCAACTAAGTCCTGAACTACAAACTTGGTACACACTAAATGTGCTCTCAGTGTAAACTTCATAATGGTCTCAATTCATATTCCAACCATTGACAATAGGTCACATCTATTCTGTACTCCTTTAGCCTCTATAATCAACCGCCGCTACTCAGTTTTATACACAATCTGGTCCGTTAGATCGGAATGCAGTAAACTATTTTTCTATGCTCGAGCCTAAACTCATGTATCAAGCTAGACAACCTTTGAAACCTTTTCTAAGAGCAGTTTCATCGAGATTTCTTCCTATGAACACAAGTTTGTTTATTCTCTTCTCATCAGAACCCCATTCTTTCCCTGGGCTACCATCCAGCACAGAATGCACCCCCTGGACCAAATCGGGCTATCTTTTTTAGAACCCGAAAACTCAAAAAAAAAAAAAAGGAAAATGCATAAAACAATATGGTGGCACGAATATAACCTGAAAAATATATCGGTTCTCAGAATCAGACACTGATAATACGCCTTTCATCCTGTACAAGTCCTCGCCTTTTTCTTCAATCAGTCTCTCAAGCCAATCATCAACCTGGTTGATCCATTGATAAAAATAAGTAAGAAAGAGTTCGGTTGCACAGCAAATTGATTAAGATTTCTGTATAACTTTGCATTAGTGTGAAACATCTATGCAATCAGTAAGCCATGAAGCGCCTTGGTAATTTTACCTCATCAAGGTCCAGAGTTCCCTCTGAGACAATGCTGACACTAGAGACTGCAGAATCGTGCATATGGTCATGATGAGACTTGCACACATGATGATGCTCTGTAATATGAAAACGCCGAAAAATTAGAACAAAAAACTGAAATCTGTGTAAAGGTATAACCTGCATCCATATGGGTGAACAAATAATTTTAGCAAAAAGAGACTGATAGATCAATGCATTTAATTAAGGTTCTCAGAAGAACTTTTCAAACCCTTGTAGCAGGAAGCAGAAGTGATAGGCTCAAGCCCAAAGCAAAAAGCTGGGTTCTTTACAATCATTAAAGTGAAACAAAGAAAGAAGCAAGAGATTTTTTTAAATATATATCCAGGAATCTTTTGCTTATTTCAAGCCAGATTCTGAATTCCTGCAACTCCATTTAAGGGGATGCAGCATACAAATAAGTGCAACTTTCAAAGTTTTCATGCCCTTCCAACCTGTCCCCCCTACAGTATCTTTACCTTTTTGGCATCACATTTCCTCCTATTGTAGTTCCTAAACCATAAAACAGGAAGCCTTTAAGGTAGACCAACACCATTTTTCAAGAACAAAAAAAAAACATCAAAAGAACAGAATGCATTAAGATCATCATAGCACTGAATTAAGTTCTTTAAATATCTGACTACCCACTTAACATAGTTGGCACTTCATGCATGTCAGTTTCCACCAAGGTTCTGCAAAAGGGAAGGTAATTTAGAAATCTGTAACAAACCATATTCATGGTACCTATTTAAGCAGGTTTGCGTATGAACTATGAACCTATCCAGCATAGAAAGAAAGTTGAACATTTATCAAAGATATCAATAGTTTGATCAAAGAAACAAAAGTAGGTACGCATCAACCAACAAAATGTTAGCACAGTGAATTCACAAAAATTGCCATAAAGGTAGCAATAACTAGCAAGTGTTTCGATTGTGTATGATCATCAAGGAATATGGTCTTATTAACAAACTTCTACCAGCACTTCATAAGCCCAGTTGAGCTCACTAGATTATAAGTTTCTTTTCTCAACATACAGCTAAGCAAAAGAACGGAAAATCTTGCAAGAAAGACAAATCATAACAAGAAAAGAGTCTACCTTGTCCAGTCTCATGTTTATCAAGCGAACAAGAGGAACTCTCCATGTCAACTGCAGAATCAATCCTGCACAAATGATTAAATCACACACTTCGCATAAATTGCTTAAACAAATTAAATTTTCAGCACTTCCAAATATAAAAATATAGGTAGCTAAATACACATATAAACTGAAAACAATTGACACTATATATGAAACTAAACTATTAGCTAAAGAGATAAGATGAGAGAAGTGACTACCTTTCAAGATCATATCCTCCTATTCCTAAAACAAAGTCCATGTCTACAGATCCATATTTGGCCAGCTTAATTGGAGCCATCCCATTAATATGCTGATAGAAAGCACACGGAAAACAACATTTCATTTAGCTTGGAACCTTTAGGAGAATATGTTTATGAATACTTCAAGTAATGAAGGTGATTATCAAAGATGCAAAACATAACAACCCAATAAAAAAGAAGTAAAAAAGAAAAGAGAAGACTGTTATTAGGTGTTTCCTTTTAGATCAACAATACCACAATCATGTGATTCTCAAATGGAGAGAAAAATGAACTTTTACATTTTCAATACAGCAAGTTTGGGCTAATATAACATTACCAAAATTTTTTTGAAAATTCAAACATAAATTAGGTACTGTATGCTCAACTTGGTCAAAAGAACAGTTTAAATAATTCAGATGTTCCGTATAATTTGAAAATTGCATTGCTCCAAACAAAACTAATCAATTGGAGTGTACAATGGCATCAAGTCATACAGACTACAAAGACAAAACAGTTCCACTCAACCAGTCAGTTGAATAGCAAGGAAAGGTTAAAGAATCTGTTTTTGTTATGCTTGGCTAAGTACCATTCCGTCTAAACTGAATAAAGATGGAGAGGAAAAAACCTGCAGCAGTGTGGGCAAACCAGAGATATAAAATAGAGACAAATGAAGCATGTAGAAGTTAAGTGTCTTTTCACTCTATTTAGCTTACGTGTTGAAGGAATATAGATCCCACTGCATAAAAGTACTGTTATTTGCCACAGCATATTGAAAGAAAACATAATGTATCAGTTTATCACTTTCTGCATCATGTTCAGGGAAGCTAGCAAATTGTTTTCAGCTGTAATAATAATTTTTTCAACCTTATCATTAGTGATGCACCTTCTAACGCTTCCTACATTCTTTGGATGCTAGCTCAATCCAGGATGAAGGAGGAGCGCAGAGTAGGTTGACAGAGAACGTAAAATTTAAGCTCATCACAAATCCCTCTAATGTATTATTCTTGGCTGTTCCTTGAATAATCGTAAGAAATCAGGTGCATTATACGATAACATGATGCAAAAACTAAATCCTACAAGAGTGAATTGCAAATGAACCAAGAAGATGAAGAGTCCCATCAAACAAGAGGAAAACATGATCGTAAAAGGGCATAATCAATAACAGTTCCCATTTCTTGATGTCTCTAAACAGCATATATTACACAACTATATGCCTAAATCACATGAACATGAATCAGCTATTTCATCAATGCCCCAACCTCAACCATATTCTAGACAAAAAAAAATATAATGAATTCATGGTGCGAATCTTGAGATGAAAAAAAGATCATTTAAAAAAGAGACAGAGGAACCTAATTAGCACTTCAATCTCCATTATTTTAATTAAATCGAAATGCAAAGCATAAACCAGCAATATATTACCCTGATTCTCTTTGTCAATCTCTGTATTTCAGACTCTGACACCAAATCTATCTGCCAAAATAATGATCAACAACTGAATATGGGAATTATGCAAACAAACATTAGGAAAAGTAAGCATGCTCCAAATAATACAATGAAACTATGTGGTGGACACTATTAATGAAGAAGGTAGTAGACCTTATTCAAGATGATACGGTCAGCATACGCGATTTGTTCGACAGCTTCATTTACTACAAACCTAGGTTTAACTTCATTCAAATGCTGCATAGCATGTCTAGAGTCGACCATAGTAACAACTCCATCCAATTTCACATGCTCTGCAACTAGTGCATCATTGCAGAATGTTTCTATAACAGGTCCTGGCTTAGCAAGTCCTGTAATTAGGAAACATGAATAAATAACTCAAATTTTTTCGCTTCTCTAAATTAAATGCAATAAAAATATTGAGTCATAGGTTTTCCTTAAAAAATTCAATTATTACTCACATAAGACTATAACAGACATAATTCCTCAAGAATAAGAACTGAAAACATTTGAAACCAGGAGAAATATGAATTAGTTCATAATTGATTCAGTGCACAATTAACAACCTAGACATATAATCATTAAAAAAAAGGAAACTAAATGCCAGAACAGAGTAGTAGCTTGTATCAAAACTTTCTACGAGACTCGAATTCTATTACACAGCATGGTATCTTGCCAATGGTGAGATTTGAACCCTGTGAAAGACAAAAGACAAAGACAATGCAGTTGACACTTCTACGAGCCCTAAAAACACAGGGTACAACTAATTTTAGTATCGACAAGATGTTGTCTCCTTTTACTTGAAAAACATAGTTAGATAGATTTCCCGTCCCAGCTTATGAAACAATTGGTTCTTCCCCACGACGAATCTAGCACAACATCTAGCAATATGAACACAACTTACCTGTGGTTTCAATGACAATTTGATCAAATTTGTCTCTTTTTTTCCGAACCAACTCCAGAAGCATTTTAACAAGATCTCCTCGCACAGTGCAACACAAGCAACCATTATTAACCATTACTATATCATCACTGGAAGACGAGTGACTAGCAACCAATGATCCATCAATATCCACCTCACCGAACTGCATCGACGGAATCAAGTAAAAAAATCAATAACGAAAACAAATTCACTAAACATAGACTGACACAAGATGATTATCAATCAGAACCCACAATCTCACCTACTTTTCTTTTCTAACTACTCAGTTTGAACTTAATGTCATGTTTCGAATATAGATGCTCATCATAACTGTGTTCCTACCATGTGCATAGATAACTTAAGCAACTTTTTCGTATATAATATAGAGGTGGTGAATTTGGCATTTCAAATTTAAACAAAACTATGGTGCATCCAGCAAAGTCTTAAGATTTCTAGTCATTCAATTTATAATAGTGTTTCTAAGTCAGCACAGCAAATGGCTATTTTCAAACCCAGAAAACATCCAAGACCAATGTCAGGAAATATACAGCAGACAAATAATCAAACAATTAGTGTATGTGTGGAAGTTACAAGGACCGTTTTCACAGACAGGGAGGAAGAATGGTAACATTTAGACTTGCTATAAATTATTAATATTCTTAGTAGGGATCAGGGAAATGATATAGCACAAAAACTACAACTTTCGATAAATTTCAGCAAAAAACGGCAGACCTCATTCTCTATGACTGCAATCCGCTTTCCGTGTTGAGATGTGAGAATATGATTCAAGAGAGTAGTCTGCATTGAACCAAAAGTCCAAAGTCAACGAAAACACACCCCAAAAACACAGGAGAAGAAAAAAGAGTGAAAGAAAGGGAGCTGACTTTTCCAGAGCCAAGGAAGCCGGTTATGATGGTGGCAGGAACTCGATTGTCCAGACCGAGAGAAGTAGCACGAGCTTCTTCCATACTATAATCAGCTAAAGAGGCCATATTCCTGGAATTTCTGAAAGAGTACATGGAATTGTGCGATGAAGAAATGACGGAGTGGATAGTTCTGAGGAAATGTGAAGATTTATGGAGATTAGGAAGCAGAAGGTGGCGGAGGTGGTGGTGTGAGGTTCGGGAGAAAAGGATTCCGGCCATATTTTCACCGCTCCGGCGTCAGCAACTGTTTCGGATTAAAACCCTAAACCCTCAATTGAATGAATTTTGATCATTTGAAACAGATTAAAAACTGATCTGTGCTGCAGTTCCGAACATAAAATCGGCGCCATCATCGTACGACGCCGTTTCTTTGTCCATTATTTATATCTTGATATGCAAATTTCAAAATCCCTTTTTCCAGTTGTTTGTTTTTATCATTTTTTTAAATTATTATGGAGTGCAAAAGGAGATATGGTTTTCTTCCATTAATTTTAAACTTTTATCTACCTAAGGTATTAATAGTTAAGAAATTTCTTAGCTTATCTGGAATTGTCTTGCGAGTAGTTGTTTATAAAAAAAACTTATTCTACAAACTTATAATATAATAATATTGAATAACATATCTTTTGAATAATTGTCTATCAATTTTTAAAGAAGTTGTGCATAGAACCCAAAATTGTCGACCTCTTCATTGAGAGTTATACTAATTAAACTACATTCAAATTGCTTGGATAACATATTTTCACTCTTAATATTAATTGCTCTAGGACCAATTCGATGTTTTTTCAAAACCAAAATTCGTTATCATATTTAAAGCTGAAAAATTTGAGTCTTTCATATTTTTTTCTCTAATAAACAATTGGCAATGACATTCAGATGATGAACAAATACATTTGATCGAGTTTAAGAGACTAATAGTAACAAATCATAGTCCAAACTCCAAATGATAAAAAAGTCTGTCAAATTCAAATGGCTTCCTCTGCAATGTATTAGGTATGAAAATAGTGAAATTCGCAACCGACGACATTCGGTAAGTGTGGAATGAAATTTTTAACCATTTTACAACGTTTTTTTCCACTAACTTGTCACAAAATTACCCTTGATTTTATCTTCGTTTACCTTATCATATTTGTATTTGTATATATCACACCTTAACCTCCACCAAAAATGACACCTCAACCAAATTAAAGAAGAGTAACTTTTACATTACACAATGTTCATTAGTCTAAGGTGACTTCAAAGCTACTTAATTGATTTTATAACTTTTAAACAAGTAATTTAGATGTTGTAAACAACTCCTTCATTTTCGTGATTCTCAACTAGAACAGGTAAACTCTAACTAACATAAAATCTCAGCTAGAATAGGTATATCTTACCGATAATATCTGAATCTTCCAACATTTTCGAACTGATCAACCTGATAAATTAAGTTATCCTTTTATTCCAATACTCAAACTCAATAAGTAAAACACAGCCAAGTTAAGAGAGAACGAAATCCCCCAAAAAAACTTACAGAAAAAATGACGAGCCCATCGATCGTGAGCTTCGGAGAGATGTTAATTGATTTTGTTCCTGATGTTGCCGGTGTTTCATTGGCGGAATCCGGTGGCTTTATCAAAGCTCCCGGCGGTGCTCCGGCTAATGTCGCTTGCGCCATCACTAAACTCGGTGGTTCTTGTGCTTTCATTGGCAAGGTGCACCTCTCTTTTCTCTCCCTATGTTTCCTTTCGCATTCATAAATATACTAACAAAATGCACTCTAAGTTTGGAAAATTTTATCGGCGTTCACACTTATAAGAGTCTGAATTAGCCTTTAAACTTGACAAAAGTGCATCAGTTTGACCATCAATATCATGTTTAACTAAAGAAAGATGAAAAATCTGAAAAAAAATTGGATTTCACTCTAAGCTTACTAGAGTTTCAATCAGTTTGATTATCAATATGATGTAAAGATGAAACATATGGAAAAGTCAAAATAATCGGAATCTAACACGTGGCACTGAAGGGTAAACTGGTGCACCGGAGTTGATCGAAACATTTGAAATTCATGATAACATCCTGCAAAGTTTAGGGTAATTATGCATTTTGCCAAAATATATCGAATAATGATAGTATGAATGTTGAACAATGGATATTATAGGTAGGAGACGATGAATTTGGGCACATGTTAGTGAACATACTGAAGACAAACGGAGTGAACAGCGAAGGAGTTTGCTTGGACAAAGAAGCAAGAACAGCTTTGGCATTTGTAACACTGAAGAAGAACGGCGAAAGGGAGTTCATGTTCTACAGAAACCCGAGCGCCGACATGCTTCTCAAGGAATCAGAGCTCAACATGGAACTCATCAAAAAGGCAAAGATCTTTCACTATGGATCCATCAGTTTGATTACTGAGCCTTGCAGATCGGCTCACTTGGCCGCCATGAAAGCCGCCAAATCTGTCGGCATTTTGCTCTCTTATGACCCCAATGTAAGGTTGCCTCTCTGGCCTTCACCCGAGGCCGCTAGAAATGGCATCAAAAGTATTTGGAGCGAAGCTGATTTCATCAAGGTAAGGGATAGATTTTTCTTTTTAAATTTGTGCAGTTACGCTTACATTAAATCAAAAAAAAAAAAAGGTTTGTTATGTGACTTGAATATAAGACCTCGAAAAATTATGAGGAAGTGAGCAGTTTTGGGATTGAGTTTTGTTTGGTTTGATGCAGGTGAGTGATGATGAGGTGGCGTTTTTGACAAATGGAGATGCTACTAAGGAAGATGTGGTTATGTCTTTATGGCATGATAATTTGAAGTTGCTTTTGGTCACTGATGGAGAAAAGGGCTGCAGATACTTCACTAAGGCATGAATCTTGAGTTTCTTATTCATTTTTTGATACGTTGAATGCTATAAATTGGCTACATTTTGCCGACTGCCATCTTATACTTTTGAATGTTGTTTAAAAGTTATTGACATTGACAAAAGTGGCTTTTGAACAACACGTGTCAACATCCTGTTGGAAAGTGATAATCATGATAATAACATAATTGAAAAGTTAAAATCAATCAAAAGTTATCGTTCAAGCAATAATCAAGCGAAATGAGGAGGTTAAGCAAGACTAGTGGCCAAGTAATTGTAGTAGATACAAGTGAACTTGATACATTTGGAGTTTTTTATGTTATCAATCAAATTACTAAAAGAATGGCTTACAGTATAATTGGGGTTAAAATTGTGCAGAAATTCAAAGGAAAAGTGGGAGGATACTCAGTGAAAACAGTGGATACAACTGGAGCAGGGGATGCTTTTGTTGGGTCGTTTCTGGTTTCAGTCGCCAAAGACACTGCAATCTTTGAGGTAATTATCCTGATTCAAGCGTTTATTTAACTACATTATACTTTTTTATGCTATTGAAGTTGAATGAAATTTGTCTAAAACTGCAGAACGAAGAGAAATTGAAGGAGGCATTGGCATTTGCAAATGCATGTGGAGCCATTTGTACAACAAAGAAAGGAGCAATTCCAGCTCTTCCTTCTCAATCCGATGCTCTTGCCCTTGTCAAGTCCAAATAAATTTTTCTTCTTGGTTTTTTTTCCAGTTTTTAATTTTTTCCATTTTCATTTTAACAACCTTATTTGACCGTATTTGAATAGTTTTTTTCGTGGAGAACACTCTGATATATATGATAAGTTTGTTAAGCCAATATCTTATGATAAATAATCTAAAAAAACAATCTTCATTTGTTCTGTTTCTTTCGGTTTCCGATAGTTGTGGAGTATTAATTTCATACTTTTTGTAAACAAAACCACCTTTATGGAACAAATCTAAAATTTGTGGCATGTATTGTTAGATATTTGGATAATGTTGTGTGGTTGAGGATATACATGACATATCACAAAAGGTTAACAAGATAACAATTAGAAGAGCAAACATTAGTATTCAAGCATAACAATTAACAAGTTGGTTAAATGCTTAAAACTTTCTAATTCTTAGTAGGGCTTATCCCATTAATAAGAATGACAAAATTATATGGTAGAAAATTGACTCTTGCATTATGTAGAGAAAAAACAAAATCTAGAGGAAATAATGTCAAAACAGCAAAAATATCTGACATCTATAAAGGGAATAAAATGGATTTATTTGATGGGATATTCTTTTCCTAAAAAATGCATCCACCTTGTGCTTTTTTTTGTTATTATAAATATGCTCATTTATCTTTTCATTTATTTTTCGTTGTAATTGTTAATCTATCCATTCTAAGGATAATTTCTACACGGGATATTCTATGGTGACGTTATTTTTTTCAAAGTTAACTTTACTTTGTCTTTCATCACTATTGGATGAGTGAGATGAAATTCAATCCAATGGTGATGGTGGCAAAGTAAAGAAAAAAACAAAGTCACTATAGTCTTTACCTTTCTACACGAATCCTATTCAAAAATCAAAAGTATATTATTCTAAGACAATTTGAGCAATTGAAAGGTGAATGAAAATTGTGCAATTTGTGCAATTGAAGATAGAAGAAACTCAATGATTGGATGGAGTGACTTAGAATGGCATATACCATTTTTATCATTTTATTA
>CAOJBJ011749220.1:0-12116 GCA_948291685.1 Euphorbia celastroides | reverse complement strand
AAAAAGTATTCGGTTTTTATGAATTCACAGTTTTGCTCGTTGGTTACCACATGCTTACTAGATACCTACCACTTAATGGGCAAATCGGAAAAAAATTCGAAAGCTAATGAGCAATCGAAAAAAAATTGAAAAACTATTCGGGTTTTATGAATTCATAGTTTTGCTCGTTGGTTACCACATGCTTACTTGATACTTACCACTTAATGGGCAAATCGGAAAAAAATTCGAAAGCTAATGAGCAATCGAAAAAAAATTGAAAAACTATTCGATTTTTATGAATTCACAGTTTTGGTCGTTGGTTACCACATGCTTACTAGATACTTACCACTTAATGAGCAATAAAAAAAAATTCAAAAAAGTATATGACAATGGATGACGTTTCGAAGATAAAAATGAGACGTACAAAAAACTCTAAAGCGGCAAATAAAAAAAATTGACAGTTTTTGAGATAATTGCAAAATAAGGTAAAAAAATTCAAAAAAAAGTGCTGATGCAGTGATGAAATCATTAACTTAGAGGGAAGGGTGGAGGAGACCACACATGAAAGGAAGAAGGAAGGGAGGAAGGTAGTCTTTGAAAATAAAAGTTGTTTGGAAGGTGGTTTTTGGAATGAAAGGTTTATTTACAGTGTTGGATGGAATTAAAGGTTAGAAAGTGTATATTTTTGTCCTTGTCCCTAATTTTATTCAAAACAAAAATTTTGAACTCGTATGATATTATTTAGGCAATGCTAAGGATAATAATTAAATATTTTAATTATTTGATTAAATGTATTCGTGAATAATTTATCTGTACATCATATGGAACTATACTAGTATTAATAAATGTTAAGACTTATTTGTTGCATTTGTAGTAATTATTATTATTATAAAATGTGACATACAAAACCTCATTTTGTAATATTTTTCATATATATGTATATATCAAATTGTTGTTAATATATACTTTTTGAAACATAATTACAACACCACATCCGTAATATTCTTTTAACAAAATCCTAACCAAACTCTAATATGCCAATAATTTTACCACGTTCCAAATATAAGCCGTTTTCCCCCTTTTCTTCTCGCGTTTCTTAAGCAGCAAGACTATGAGAACGCCGATCTTCGGCTCGATACGTTCTGTGATGCTTGCTCTCTGGTCTCCGTTCTCTTCAGCTACCATGGCCTCGCTTTCAAATTCGCTGAATCCGAGTATTGCGCCAATGTTTTGTTTCTTTCTCTCAATTAGATTCCGTTCGGCTCTTCCTTGATTTTGATATCAGTTGAAATTGTCAATCCATGATTCGATTTGATTTTATCATGTTTGTAATCTAATAGAAGCGTCGAAGAATCACAAGATTTTGCAGAATGTGCTTGATTTAGATTTGATTTTTGGTAATTCTACCTCTCCGATGACTTCCTCTGCCGCCGATCTTTTCCGCTTCGGTACTCCTCCTGATCTTCGATTTATATTCTTTCTTCCGATTATAATTCAATTCTGCTTTTGTAGACACCACTCTCTCAATCGATTGCATAGTGTTGGTCCCGTAGGAATAGACAACACGGGTCAGAGGGGGTGAATGACCCTTTTTCACGAAAAATAGTTGGCAATTTAAATTTCTTTGGATTCGAACTCCGGGTTGGTTCCAGATGCAGACAGATAATATGAACTTTGAATTTAAATTGCACAAACAATTTTTATCCTGGTTCGGCCCCGCCTACTCCAGTCCCTAGAACTCTTGCTGGGCTTTAATTCACTAAGGATTCCTTTACGGGCAAGAATCAAGCCTTTTACAAGTTATCTCCGAAAAGCTCCCCTTTCCGGGTGTAGGATATACCAGTAAATCTCTCCGATCTGGCTAAGTCCTTTCAAGGGATATACCACTTCTAATCTCTCACCGAATCTAGAAGCTAAGTCCCACTTTTCAATCTCCCGATTGAAAAGATTTACAACTCTGTTTTTTTCAAAGAGTTTTTCTAAGAACGAATTGAAAACTAGAACTTGTTCTCTTTGAGTTTGTAAGCCGATTGCTTGTGAATTTGTATTGCTCTCGAAAGCTTGAAAGAATTAGCAGCTTCTTCATGCTCCAGAATCCTCTATTTATAGGTTGGGCAATAAATACTACCGTTGGAGAGGACTGAATCTGGTTCATTGAAGAAGCTAGGTGTAGACGCATCCGGACCGTCCCTTTGGCCGTTAGAGACAATTTAATGCCCGTTGTAGCTAGGGATTTGTGCGCCAATAGAGTTACATAGGATTTTCAGACATTCTGATGATCTGAAACATCCTAGTATTGTTTCAATCAGCTGTGTAGTCTGTACGCTCCAGTATTGGTTGGAAAGTGACTTTATGTCACTGTCAACCTTGTTGTTTTGTCCTTTAGTGCTTCTCTCTTCATTAAATGCTCCGACAATTAGTGGAATGCATTTAATGCTCCTTGAAGACCAGATTTGATATTTCTTCGCACACTTTGACATTTTGAAAATGTTTGTGACCGGATCCACTTCTGTCCACGTGAATACTGGATCTTTTCCTTCTATGTTGTATTTCTGAACTTCCTGATCCGGATTGCACTTTGACTTCTCAGATTTTGTTCTTCCATTTTAACTTCAGGATTTTGTTTATCTTCAAACCTTCCTTGAAGTGGGTCAGATGTTTGACTTGGTCGGATCTTCTACTTTGGTGAGCCACTTCCAACAATCTCCCCCATTTGATGGAAACAAAATCCTAAGGAAAAGATATAAACATACAAAAAAACAATACATATATTTACTCCCTCACAATCTTAGGCATTCATCTACTCCCCCAAAATTTCAACCTAAGGCTTCAAAATTATTGAAGCATATTGTGATGAGTAAGTTCCGGATTTTAATATTATACTTCTATTGTTAAGAAAAAGTTAACATCAATGAAGTTCTAGTTACAAATACAGAAGATAATAGCAAGCATAAACGACAGACTAAGATAGTTGAAAATTTTACATTTAAAAGCCTATCTTATTTCTTCTTCTTTGTTGGTGGGGCTTGATCCGATTATCTACTACTTTTCTCTTCCCAGCAACTTTTTCTTCTCTCCTTCTCTATTCAGCTTTAGCTTCATTCTCCCCCATTTCTACATCTTTTCCTCCATTCTCCCCAATTTTGTTAGCATCAAAGGGGACTTCCACTGGATTCGGTGCAGTCCAGGCTTCCTCCCAAGCATTGGAATAGGCCATGAACTCAGAATCACCATCATCTCTTGCTTCAATAATCTTCTAAACTGTCATTGGAGGAATAAGATATGGCTGCAGCTCATCAACAAACACTTGAAAACTCTTATTGAACTCCGGTAGCAAATTCAGGATATACTCTTTTTTTAATTCGGCCATGAATGGGAACATAGCCCTGTTGAGAGCATAATGAGCCTTATAGCTCGGAAGAGTAAGGCCATGTAGTTGTTGCACCAAATTCTGAAGGAATGGAAGAATTGCGCTCTCGTGTGTCTGGAATGGGTTTCGTGGAGGAGTTGCTTCGGGCTTTAATGACAAAGTTTGGACTCTGTCTGCAAGAGAATCAACTGAGCCCTTTATGAATGAGGTCTCATTGATAATCTCTGTTTTCAGAGTAGTCCAAGTAGCATCTAATTCAGCTTTAGATATGCCCTTGTTGCTGGAGGAGATTTCCTTAATGAGTTCTTCATTGACTCCGGTTATAACAGACTTGATTTCCTGAATTACTTCAGCTCTATAAGTGGATTGCTTTTGAGTAGTAGCTGATTTCTTTTGCTTGCTATAATTCTTCAAGAAATGATCAAGTTCCTGCCTGATGTCTTCTTTCAGCTCATTCTGGATTTCCTTCATTAACTCTCCGGATTCCAACTTCTTCAACATTTCCTTTGTCTCAATAGTGGAGGATGTGATCTGAGTTTTCAACTGAAATGAACAGTCTTCCAGCTTCTTCTCAACATTATCAGTTGCAGCTCTGAGCTTGTCTATTGAATTTTGCACATTTGTGAGGAGAGGGCCCATTATTGTCTTTGTTGCTAAAGAGATTGATTAGGATGTAGGTGCAGCAAGCCTCAAATTCTCCATTGCCTGCACCGTAGGGCCCAAATTCACTTCTGTTTGTCTCAATTGCTCCAGGGATTGATGGATGGCTTGTAGTTCCTGGAAAATTGAGGATTTCTCCTTCTTCTTCTTTTTCAGTTCGTCTTGTAAGATTTTGACTGCTTCCTCAAGCCTATCTTCACTTTATTGAGGCTCATCTCTGTCTTCTGGTTGGGCTGATGCAGTGGGGGTTGTTTCCCCTTGATTTTGCTCCTCCGGGCAAGTTGATGAGTCTGAAGAGGTAGATGTTTTTTCTGC
Organism: Euphorbia celastroides; assembly: GCA_948291685.1. Lineage (NCBI taxonomy): Eukaryota > Viridiplantae > Streptophyta > Magnoliopsida > Malpighiales > Euphorbiaceae > Euphorbia > Euphorbia celastroides. The sequence goes on along the minus strand of CAOJBJ011749220.1, from coordinate 7,792 downwards.
CTCTACATGCTCATTAGCTTGAGTACCCTCACCTACAGTAGCAGTTGATGGTACTGCTGCTGCAAAATTTAGAGTCTCTAGCCCTTATGCTTCTACTCCTCCAGAAGCAGGTTATTATTCCGGAGTTGGCACCCTAGGCTCTTCTTGAGCCTTTTCTTCATTGGCCTTGTCCTCAGTAACTTCTAAGGTTTGATTTTTCCTTAGAATTGCATCCAAAACATTGCCCTGCTGCACCTCTCCTCCTCTAGGCATCATAAAGGATACTGGAGTTGGTGCTTGGAGCAAAACCAACTGGTTCTGGTTTGTCTCTGATTGCTATTCTTCCTTAGAATAGAGCCCTAGATCCTCCAATCCATTTAGAGCGTCTATCTGTTGCCTTTCTTCTTCTTCCTGTGGCCTTTCTTCAGCTTCTACATTATCTTTTTCAGTTGGCTGCGCTTCTGCCACTGGAATAGCTGTCTCAGCAGGCTTTTCAGGCACTTCTTGCCTCTCCTCAACAACGGGTTGTTCCCCTTCTGCTCTTTCTTCTTCTTTCTCACTTCCTTGTCCGGATTCAAGGATTGCATCACATCTTGTTCCAAGTTCCAAAAGAGAATCTGTCATTGGATCGAATTCTTCCATCAACTTCTTTATCATCTCCATCTTTTTCTCTTCTTTGCTTCCGGACTGAGAAGTTGTCTCTGCTTTTTCACTGAAGTCCATAAGAGGCTCCTTGGCAAGATCATACTCAACTATTGGTCTTGTTGACCTAACTTCCCTTTTCTCTTTCTTCTTCTTAGAATAAGTGACCAAATTCTCCCTAGGGATTAGGGGAATTAGTGGAGCATTGAAAGTCAGAGGTGGTTTTCATCAACCGGATTAGCTTGAGGGGTAACCTCAGCTTCTGGAGCTGTATGTTCATGTATAGCTTGCTCTTCTACAGTTGCTGTTTCATCAATTTGAGCTTCTTCTAGAGGTGCAATTTCATCAGGAATTTCACTTGTGGTTCCAAGATCTGCAATGAAAGCAACATCTTCTTCCACAGCATTTTCTTCAGCAATTTCCTCCTCATCTATCTCTTCTTCAATTACAGATTCCCTCTGCATTTTCTTAACTCCTCTCTAAAGTCTTCTGCGTGATCTGGAAGAAGGCTTGACTGCCTCCTCCTCTCCTTTCTCCTTCTCTTAGGGTGCCTCTACCCCAATTGGTGCAAGTTCTATAGGCTCTATCTTCTTGACAGGAGATCTCTTCTTCCTCTTCAATTCCACTATGAACTCTTCTTCTTATGTATCCTCACTATCCGGATTAGCTTCATTTATAATACCCAACCTCTGGGTTTCAGCTCTCTGCTCTTGAATTCTTTTAGAGGTCTGTCTAGTCAACTTTTGTGGAGATGAACTAAAAGAACCTTGCTTTTTTTTCTTCTTCTCCTCTGGGATAGGATATTTTTTCTTCTTTCTTGAAGGAGGTTCAACATCTTCTCCTACTGCTCTCTGTAGCTTTCTCTTCCTCTTCTCTTCTCTTTGCTTGATGGCTTTCTCCCCATCCCACTTCTCATTACTTAAGAGACTATCAAATGTATCTTCTGTGATAGCCTTTCTGATTCTGGCATCTCTTTCTTCGCCATATATATAGTTCACAAAACAAATGTATGCTATGAGGTTTCCATAGGCATACTTGTTATGCTTCATATAATTGATGATCAGCATGGGGAAGTTCACTTCCTTACTTTTACAGAGACATTGCACAAGGCAGTGGTGGAAACTGGATGCTGAGTTTTCAAATACTCTCTTGGGCACAATTAAGTGAGAGACGATGTAATGGACCTTCCTTGGATACTTAGGCTAGTGAGTAGAGTATTTATCACCAAAGAATCTTTCTGGAAGCCACATCTTTGGATCATACTCGATCTTCCTTTCATCCCCTTCTTTTCTCAGCAGTAATCCAGAGTTTGACATCTCCAAGTGTTCAACAAACCACTCCGAATCAATGATGATGTCCTTCCCATTCACCTTAGACCTAATTACATCTAGGTCTTTGTGATGCATCATATTGTGATAGAATTCTATCACCTGCTTCGGATAGGTATATTTGCCCAACTCTAAGAACTTTCCGAGCTTCTATTGCTTGATCATGCCCTTGTAAGGAGTTTCCTCGAACAAGTAGTTATCTCCCAAATACTGCGAGACATTCACAACCTTAACCTCCTTGTAGCCAGTACTGCTAAAATCTTTGAAGTTGTACTTCTCTAGCTTCTTCTTCTGATCATCCAGAATAGCTGGAATTTTGGTTCTGGTCATTTGAGTAGTTGAATTTGAGAACTTAGGGTTTCTGAGTTTCAAATTTTACAGAGTAATAGTAGAGTGTTAATCGTGTAAGAGAGATGGTTAAAAACTTAGGGTTTAAATAGGCAAAGAGAGTTGGGGCTAAAAATGTAATCCGGATCCGTTAAAAGATCACGGAACAGCTTAGGTGGCACATCAACGGTGTTACTAATTTTGGAATGGCCGTTAAACAGTTGAAATGTGAACAATTTCCATTTTTATCTCTCCAATAATTACCTCAAATGGAAGACCGGTTTATTTTTTAAAAATTTAAACCTGCAGTAACTTCCTGCACGTTTCCCTGCCACACGCTGCTCTTCTCTCTCCTTTGTCAGGTGATGTGGCTGACTGTGATCCGGATCCAAGTAGTTGTACACTTGGAACATTCTTCACCGCAATTCTTCTTCCAGAGCTTTTTCAAATTGGATTTGTCATTCCAATTGCCTCCATTAGCCTTCCAAACTGATCTGTACTTAGTGGCTTAGTAAAGATATCAGCCTTCTGGTCAACAGTCGGAACATATACTAATTCAACATCCTTTTTGTTGACATGATGTCAGATGAAGTGATGTCTTATGCTAACATGCTTCATTTTGCTGTGGAGAGCAGGATTCTTTGATACTATGGTTTCACTTTTGTTGTCACACATCACTTGAACACATCTGGACTTGACTCCATAACCTTCAAGTTGCTGCTTTATCCACAAGATTTGAGCAACACAGCTTCCAACAGCTATGTATTCTACTTCTGTTGTAGAAAGAGCAACTGAATTTTGCTTCTTGCTGTTTATATCCTTGAGCCATCAATCTTGCTTTGTTCCTCACAACAACACCAAATTCATCAAGCTTATTCCGGAACACCTATTTGGTTCCAATGATTTATTTCCCTTTAGGTAAGGGAACAAGATCCCATACTTCATTTCTAGTGAATTGGTCTAGCTCCACTTGCATGGTCATCATCCATCTTTCATCTCCTTCAGCGTCTTGAAATTTCTTTGGCTCCATGAGAGAGACAAAGGTTGCATGACTCATTTGCTAGTTGAGCTGCCTCCAGGTTCTCACAGGACTTGTGAGATTGTTGATCGCATCTTCAATTGGATGGTCTCTTCTGATTGTGCTTTCCCTTGGAAGATTGTGTTGAGTTTGTTGGGGTAGATCCAACATTCTCTCAGCTTCTTCATCATCCACTCCATCATCAAAGCTGATTATCTATCTCTGCTCGGGTTCCGGAGGGACTTCTTCTTGTTGAGCTGGTACTGGAACTAGGCTTTCCCTTGGAAGATTGTGTTGAGTTTTCTGGGGTAGATCCAACATTCTCTCAGCTTCTTCATCATCCACTCCATCATCAAAGCTGATTATCTCTCTCTGCTCGGGTTTCAGAAGGACTTCTTCTTGCTGAGCTAGTACTGGAACTAGGTTAAGTTCCGGATTAAGTTGTTGCTCCTCTTCTTGATCATCTCCTTGATTTTTTCCTTGATCTTCTTCATCATTGTTCTGGAGAGGATCTTCATCATCATCTACTATCTTGGTATTTTCCATTTTCTATTCCAGATTCCGGATATCTTTTTCTTTCCCTGAAAGGTTAGTTTCATCGAAATCTACATGTATAGACTCAACCAAAGTTTCAGTTCTTTTATTATAGACCTTGTAGGCCCTGCTATGTGTTGAGTAACCTAGGAATATAGCTTCATCAGACTTAGGATCAAACTTTCCTAAGTGCTCTCTATCATTCAAGATGTAGCATTTGCATCTGAATACCCTAAAATATCAAATTTTAGGCTTCCTTCCCTTCCACAGCTCAGATGGGGTCTTATTTATGCCTTTTTTAATGTGAGCCCTATTCAAAATGTAGCATGCTGTATTGACTTCCTTACCCCAAAAAAATTTGGACTGTCCGGAATCACTCAACATGGTCCAACCAATCTCAACCAAGGTTCTGTTCTTCCTTTCCACTACACCATTTTGCTGTTGTGTGTGAGGAGTAGAAAAATTGTGATCAATGCCTTTTGAATCATAAAATTCTGAGAATTCTGCATTCTCAAACTCTCTCCCATGATCACTCAGGATGCGTGCAATACTAGAGCCATGTTCTACTTGCAGTCTTGTAAATAACCTTGAGAAGGCATCAAGGCAACATCCTTACTTTTCAATAAAGCTACCCAAGTATACCTGGAATAATCATCAACTATTACCAATGCAAATCTACTTTTTCCCAAGCTCATTTGTTGAACCGGTCCAAAGAGATCCATACCCAATAACTTAAGGGTTCTCTTAATAGCTACATCAATTACAGAAGGAAAGCTTTTTCTAGGTTGTTTACCTAGTTGACATGCAGAGCAAAGATGATCCTTATCAAAAGCAACCTTGGGTAAACCATCAACTAGATTTCTTTTAGCTAATTTGGACAGAAGGTTCATGTTGACATGTCCCAACCTCCTGTGCCATAGCCATGACTCATCCTCTTTAGACACCAAACATATATTTCCTTTTTCTTTTTAATATTCAATGCATACACATTATTAGTTCTAGGTGCATAAAGAATAGTTTGATTGGACTTACTATCAATGATTGAGCAACCATTGTTATCAAACACTACTTTCCTACCTTTATCACACAGTTAGACAACACTGAGTAGGTTGAACTTCAGTCCAGTCACCAGAGACACATCTTCAATGCTGATATCAGATCCCATTGTCCCATGTCCAATGATCCGACCCTTTTCATTGTCTCTAAAGCTCACTTTGACTCCCTTCTTCCGGGTTAAGGTGATGAAGGCCTTCTCATCTCCTATCATATGCCTCGAGCATCCACTACCAATGTACCAAGTATGCTTTCGGATCTTCTGGGGGATTTCGGGTTCTTGCTAGCTCCAGTCTACAGACTTCTGTGCTTTCTTAGCACTACCATTCTCTTTCCTCTTCTATTGAGGAGCTTCTTCTGTCAACACCTTCTTTCCTTTCTCTTAGTAGGTGAATTTTCTCTATTGTTGTTGCTGTGGTGCTCTTTCAGATGGATGAGCAGAAGGATTCTGGTTCTTTTTTTTTTTTGGTTTGACATCCTTTTTGGGCTTGAGGATGATTGGCTCTCCTCTTTCGAGATTCATAACCACCTCTTCCAAGATCATCCTTGAGAATGCCAAGCTCTCTCTCTAGACCAAAGAGATTAGCTTCCAATCTCATCACTTGTGCATTTTGAGAGTTTTCTTCAATTTTGGTCTCATGCACACGAACTCTCACCGCTTCCAAATCTTTCTCTACTGCCTCTTGATCTTCATCCATTATCGTAATCTTTCTTCTATGTTCCTTGAGTGACTTAGTGTTCTTCTCTACATTTTCCATCACAGTAGACAAAGACTCTACAAGGTCAATAAGAGAAATAGATTCAGAGTAAGAGTTTACCTCAGATTCATCCGGAGCTGATGTTGAGATTCTCTCAGTACTTTGGCGAGATGAGGATTCTCCTTCCTCCATGGCCATCAGAGCTTTGTTGTCCTCTTCTTCATCTAATGAGGAGCAACTTGATCTATAATGATCTCCACCCCATGCTCCAAATGCTTTCTTCTTGGATTTTCTTTTGTCTTTTTAACGCTTTGGGCATTTGGCTTTCATGTTCCCTTCTTCTCCACAGTCAAAGCAGATCATCTTCTTCTCCGGATCATTCTTCTCTTCCAGATCCTTTCTAGACTTCTCTCTTTTGGAGCTGCTTTTGCTTACTTTCGAGGAATCTCCCTTTTTGAAGGATCTCCTGTATTTGTAGCCATCTTTCCACAGGAATTTCTTGAATTTCCTTGCAATTGCAGCCATCTCATCTTCATCATCACTTCCAGACTCTGATCTGGACTCTTCAGCTTTAAGGACATGAGACTTCTTCTTCTTCTCTTATGTCCTTCCTTCTTGAAGGCTATACTCTTCAAGGACATCTCTTGGGTCATAAGGTTCCCAATGAGCTCATCATACGAGTATGTTCTGAGATCATGGGCTTCCTTTATGGCAGTCTTCTTATTGTCCCATTCCTTGGTGAGACTCCGGAGAATCTTCTTCTCATTCTCCTCCTCAGTGTATACCTTTCCAAGTCGCTTCAGCTCATTCACTAGATTGATGTATCTAGTGTTTATGTCACCGATAGACTCTTTAGGCAACATTTTAAAGGTTTTAATCTGCTCAACCAAGAGGTCAATTTGTGCATCTTTGACCTTACTAGTGCCTACATAGGTTACTTCCAGCTTCTCCCACATCTCCTTGGCTGTTTCACATCCAGCCACTTGCTTTGATTCAGCAATGCTTAACCCACAAGTTAGCATTATGATGACATTAGCATTCTCCCTGGTTCTTTTGAAATCATTGTCATCCCACTGGTAGGTTGGCTTTGGCAGTCCCTCTTCAATCAGTGGAACATATGGGCCTTCCTCGATTACGAGCCAAGCATACATGCTCTTGGAATGAATGAAATGCTTCATTCTGATCTTTTAAAAGGAGTAATGCTCTCTTGCAAAGAATGGAGGTCTAGTGATGCAGTTCCCTTCTGGAGGAAGCTAATTATGGTGAGACATTACTTCTTTTACTGGACTTGGTGGATCTTTAGCTTCAAGACTGTTAAGTCTTTTCTTCTGAGCACTTGCTCTAATAATGTAACGACCCGAAAATTTATTATTTCTTTTGTACTTTACCATATAGAAAGGAAATCAAGTTGAGCATGCATTTGAGTCACTCATATGGTATTAGAATTATATAAGTGAGTTTAGAGGCCGAAAGGAGCGAATTCGACTTTTGGATCAAACTTTGACCCGAAAGGTCACTATTTTAATCCGTAAATGTGAAGAGCGATAGTATATAAAAAGGAATATTAGTGAATGAATATATAAGCATGAAATTCATAGTTGGTGTTAGCCTTTTGAGGTAGAGGAGTGCGCCTTAGCCTCTAAACAGAACTCATTACAATTGTGAGCAGGAGGGTGCACGAGGTCGTGCATCACAAGTCCACGCTGTGTGCTCAGTGCAATCGTGAGCAAGAGGGTGTACGAGGTCATGCATCACAAGTGCACGCCGTGCGCTCAGTGTAAATGTGAGCAGAAGGGTGTACAAGGTCGTGCACTTGAAGTGCACGCTGTGCACGAGGGCGAAATTTCTGCATATGACATTATTGAAGTTATGGCTTAAACTGAGGGTATTTCGGTCATTTTGTTGATCAAAACTTATCCTAAATGCTGATCTTACCCAATTTTCTCTAGGGAATTCATGCATCTTCTTCTTCCTCCTCTCAAAACCCTCATTCAAACTCTTCAAATCCCTCAAATCATCAAAACCAACTGATTTCTTCGATTTTTCTTCGAATTCTTGCTCTAAATCGACCATTAAGCCTTCTAGTATCATCATTTTGAGAAGATCAAGGATGAGAAGAGAGATTCAAGGTCTGATAGGTTTGAGTGAACAGTAGCCCTAACTAAAAGTAAGTGTATTTTGAGGAATTTTAAGGTATATAAGTAGGATTCATG